>JAVSBV010162113.1:0-14442 GCA_033117975.1 Parotocinclus spilosoma | reverse complement strand
TGCCTACGACCAAATCACAGCCGTGATGTTATTCGCGATAACACACTCCCTCTCGTGTTCTATTGCTTAAATATATATTATAATATTTGTTTTACGCTACAGTAATTCAGGCATATAGGCTGGAAAGCTCCAATTGCCATGGTGATTTGCAAGTTCTGTATGTTCCCTTGCTTTGTCATAGGTGTACCAGGAGGTCAGAGTGTAGTCGAGCTGAAGAGAAGAATGGCTGGCTGTGGAGCCGCAGGCAGCAGTGCATTACAATTGTCTCTTTCCATCCACCCAATCTAAGCTGCAAGAGATCCCAGCAGGTAAGGGCACAGGTGTTACAGACACAATTACCACAATTAGTTTTAAACCTCTGTTCTCAAACAATGAGTGTAAAAGCTGAGTGTACGCCATGACTGGACTGCTATACAATAAAGCTGTATGAAAAATGTACAAAAGAGATGGAATGCCTGCTAATGCTTTTCTTTAAAGTTAGTTTACAACGATGGCATTTGTACAATGATTGATGTTTTAATTATTCTATGTTAGTAAGACGATTTGCTCTATTTGCTACGAGCAAATAAGCATACTTGAGGTATAACATATTTATTTATTAATTTTTAGATTATTAGCTGTAGAAGCATTTGCTTGGTCTATTAGTGTTGGTCCCTGTGTTGCACAGCGGTCTTCTGCAGCTTGTTACCGCATACAATAGATAGATTGAACTTCTGTGGTTGAGTCAGGCACAAAAAAACCTCAATTGGGGGTGGTGATGGTGGTGGTGGTCAAATGTCCATTGCAAGTGAAATATCCCCAAAAGTAAAGTTAAAACATTATTTTGTTACAACCTTTTTATTTCTACTTTTTTAATGCAGTTTGTGTCATGCTGATTATATTCACTAGCCTGTGGCCTAATAGTTTCAGACATGGAAAGAGTTGAACTTAACTAACTTTGAATTGATATAACATTTTGAATTTGGCTCAAATTTTTATGATACAGGGCTGCGTAGTTATTGCTTATATAACTTTGATACAACTCTAGACAAAGATTGCATCATCTCTGAATGACCAGTGAGATCTAGATGATGCAATTCTCATTAAACTTGCATGATATAACTATATAGAAGTCTTACATTCTCCCTGTCAGTCACCTAGCCAGCATTTAGATAAAGAACACAAAAAATGTTCTTTGTCCAACACTCGTTTAAGCAAATAAGATTCTGCTACCAAGTTGGGCCTGGTGAAGAACTTGAGAAAGAAAGTGAAGGCAGTAGACAATAATGCAGAAGTATTCCAGTTTCTCGTGTAAGTTTCCAGTTTAGTGGAAAATAAAGATAAAAGAAGGCATCATTGGTCCTTAGTTTCATGTTCTTCGGTAAGGTGAGGAATTTCAACATTTGCAGCATGGCAAGGAAAAGGCTGCATGGACAACATTCCGGTTAGCTGTAACAAATATCCTTTTAAACACCAGAGCAGAAAACTATGAAGAGATTTTGGAAAATCTCCTTCAGTCCCTAAAACCTCTTTCTTGCACTCTCATCTAGACTTCTTTGCAACAAACTTCAACACATTCAGTGACGACCGTGGTGAGCAATTTCACCAGGAAATTGCTTCTATGGAAAAAAAGATATCAGGATAAACGTTAAACTGTTAAATGCTTACGGACTACTGCTGGTCACTTAAGAGATAATCCAATGCTTAAATATACAAAAGACAAAAAAAAAAAAAGCCAAGCAGTAATTTACTGGGGACATATTAAGTACAATATTTTTTTTTATTTTGTAGGCGAGTGTTATCTCATGCATATACAATAAGTACTTGGAGCTTGATGATCAAGCAAGCAAACATATATACCAATAACATATGTGAACAGAATAGAAAATGCGTTATCCTAGGTAGTTGTTTAAAGAAGTATGGTTATGTACATATGTTTTTGAGGTCTGAGCTCATAAGTTGTTTATACTGTTCTGGGACTTCTAATTAGTTACAGTAATTGTAGAAGATGCAAGGACACAGACAGTAGGCCCTCACCAGGTGAGGAATTTTAGTCTCAGAGACGAATTTTCTAGAAGCAGTTTACTGGAGTTGACATGCAGGTGTATAATACTGAATCATGGCATATAGATAACGAAAAGCAGAACCTTTTGAATTTTGGTCTTAGCTGCAATAGGAAGCCAGCAGAGTGATCTCAGTAATGGATTTACATGAGAAAACATTTGCAGGTTGTGAACCATATTAGCGGCAGCTTTAGGAATGCTCTGTTGTGGAACTTAGGAGCATAAGGGCATTCCAGCAAGCAAAACAATTTCAGCAATCAAGTCTAGACAGTATGAGAGCCTGTGTGGATCTGAGCGATTTGAGTGATCAGAACTGGACATATTCTTCTGATGTTTTTCAGAAGAAATCTGCGGGGCCTGGTTGTTCATCTTATGTGATCAGAAAAATTAGGCAGTTATCCAATATCACACATACAGTGTGAGTCTTAGCAGTGTGGGCTGGAATAACAGTATAATGTTGCTGAAGAGGTTTAGCGATGGGTAGTTATTTGCAGAAAGGTAGATCAGGTAGTTGTCAGAAATTCAGTCACATGCCTCTTGTGAGTCTTGAGGGTTGACGAGGAAGGAAATGATAAGTAAAGTTGAGTATTATCTGCCTATAACACACCTATAAATGTGTACTGAACCTAGTAATGTGATGGCATCAGGAATCTTGGAAGAAGGTAAGCCAATGCAATGCTTTGACCCATGTTCTGCTCTGAGCCTGTTTCTGGGCGTGTAGGTGTTGGTTAATAAAATAAATCTTTAATGTTAGACTCATTACACCTACCAATACATTTTTATGAACCAGGTGTTTTTTATGTTGAATGTTATATTTAACTACACAGAAGTACACAAGTACATCCAGAACATGGGTGTTTTCACATTAGAATGGAATTTGCACCCTAGATTTTTAACATGACTTTGACATTCCAGTGCATTTTCAAGGTCTGCAATAGAGTTGCCATTAAGGTTCTACGCAAGCTAGCCAGTTCCCAATCAAAGTTGGCAAGCCAGTTCAATATGGATTTTTAAGGTCAGCAGTGCAGAAAGTTGTTGAACTGACTTGCTTGAGTGGAAACCTATAAATGTGTCATATTAGTGTCATATAGAGTCACTGTGATATTCATTAAAACCCATTCTACTGCCATTATTTGTCTATGGAGATTAGATATTGGCAATTTGAAGGGGTGTTTCCAAACTTTTGTGTATAAAGTGTATTTTATATACACACACTCACTGAGCACCTGTACACCTACTAATTTAAATAATGATCTAATCAGTGAATCCTTTTGCAGCAGTGCAGTGTAATAAATCATGCGAATACAGGCCGACAGCTGCAGGTAATGTTCAAATCAACCATCACAATGGGAGAATTGTAATCTCAGTGATTTTGATAGTGGCACTTTTGTTGGTAGCAGACAGGCTGGTTAACTGCTAATATCCTGTGATTTTAACACAGCAATTTCTAGAATGGTGCACTAAAACAAAAAAACATCCTGTGAACAGCAGTTCTGTAGATGGAAATACCTTATTTATGAAAGAGGTCAGTGGAGAATGAGACATGGGATGTAGAGCCAGAATTTGGCATCCACCTGCCTTAAATTTACTCCAAAGGTACCTTACTGTACTATACTGCTCCCACTACTTAGGGAGCACACAGTTCCCCTCGTTGTATTTATTGTTGATTGTCTTGGAATGGTCTTGTGTATTTATAGCATATGTCTTGCGTATATCTTGTGAATTGCGTCATTGCACATGCTACTGCACATGTGCACTTATGTTGTATTGTGTAGTCTATTGTTTTATGTAGCTCCTTGGTCCTGGAGGAGCGTTATTTCGTACTGTACTCCACCGTATATGGTTGAAATGACAATAAAAATCACTTGACTTGACTTGAAATCCAGGCAGGAAGAGGTGATGTAATTATATAATGATTTTTATATAATCACCCTGTGTTCACCTATATTCCTCTGGATTCCTTGAATCCTATAATGATGATATGCACTGTAGAGGAAGAAATATGCAAATCCCTTCCAATGCTTTTTAGATAACCATGTTTTTCTCACACGTTTTTGACAAACTAAAAAATCTATAGGAACTGTGCCATACATTTTATAATCAAATAAGTGGTCACCATCAGCCTCTTCTTCAACCAAACTGTTAAGTCTCAATTTGTGAATACAGGGTATCAGACAGACAATGCAATATAAAGGTTTATTAAATCTTACTTAAAGAACGACACATTTATCCCTACAGGCTACCAAGTCTAGACATTATAACAAAGCTCCTAAGAACCTTGTTGTGCTTTCCCACAGCTGTCACTATCCTGAACTCTGCCTCCTAATACCTGATCAATAACAACAAATTGTATCTTAACACACACCAATAGCTCATGATTTAAACACCACTTACTCTGCTGTATATACTGCCAACTATTGTATATAACTATATTGTATATACTGTATAAATATTCCACTCTGTATATAAGCAAATACTTACTATTTATTACTTATACCTTTTCACACTATTACCTGTTCATTGGGTCATAGTCTGCACATTCATTTATTTACACTGTTTATACATTATTCATATTTATAACCTGTTTATAGTATGTACATTTATTTATTTACTGTTTACTTCACTTAGTCACAGCATAACTGTACACTTAATATACATATTTATATATATGGTAAGCACTTCTGGATGGATGCAAACTGCATTTTGTTGCTTTGTACTTGCGACATGTGCAGTGACAAAGTTGTATTCTATTCTATTCTATTCTAAACTCATGTACTGTGTTCCCAGTCAATTAATCTAGAGCATTATGTTTTGTCAGATTGAGGTCAATATTCCATCCCTTCCAAACATCAGAGACTTTGACAGAATTCACTGTAGGATCGGCTTATCCAGTAGTAAAGCTGTGATGGTCGATTCTATGGTCAGATGTGACTTGCCCCCACCTTATCGGCTGCCTCCAACACCCCTTCATCAAGGTACCACTATAAAACTTCGATATTAAAGTATTTTGTGTGTTAATCTTCTGGCAAATTTTATCTGTTTTTTGGACACACGGAAGGTGCTGCTGTCTAATAAATTATCTCAGCATTGCTGGGAGCCATGTTTGAGCATTTGACTCTGTTCGGCATTGAATGTATGCATGATTGGCTGTGTCTGAGGGAGAGAAGACCAGTTGAGGAAGCTGCAACAGTGACTGTAACTGCAACTGTTGATTTACACTCTTGTTTGATTCAGTTTTGACCTGCATTTCTGTTACACATTAAGGTTAATTGATCATTTAAAACTTCCCCACATTGTGTGTGTGTGTGTGTGTGTGTGACTAGCATCGCTATAATCCTTCTGCTGTCACGAAAAGCTATTGATGCCGAAGTGACATTAAATAAATAAATGATCAGAACAAACATGGTTGTTTGGTGTCCAGCATTTCACGTTGTTTCTCTTGCTGTGTAAAGATTCAGTGGCAGTGCCAGTGAGCATCTTCGTCAATGACAGTGTAGAGATGGCCTCCCGCAACTACGAGTTCTATGACTGTGCAGCAGCAGTGCGCAAAGCAGAAAATACTCCGTGAGTGAACTCACCTCTCTTATCCATATGTCACTGTCAACATGTGTTTCACTGTTTGAAGCCGACAGTGAGCTACAAATCTGGAGGTGTGTGTAGTACCTATGAGCATCCATATGAATGAGACTAGGGTCAACTTACAAAGTGTGATGCATGAGTAATGCTAGGATTTAATTTGCAGCTGTAGGAATCTGGGCCCTTGTTCAGTGCCCCACACACATACGCTAAGATCAGGAATTGCTTTAGATTTAGTTTTTTATGTATTCATCAACAGCAAATGCTCCCATACTATCATTCATCGCTTTTTAAATTCTGTTAAATAAATCTGATGAATAAGCACAGTGCAGAAATATGTGTTCTTTTGATTTTTCCCAGTGTTGGAATTTGAATTATGGCTTACTTGGGTCTCTTTGGTGATGCCTTTTTTTGCTGCTAATTGTGTTTTTTACTTTTCCTAACTCGCAGTTGTATAGCATGTGTAAGCAGACCATGGGCCTGTCAGTGGAATACTGCAGATCACAGCTGCTCAGATATGAATGATGCTGAAACAGGGCCAAGTATCATTAAGCACAGACAGGTGGGACACTGCATTTTATTTCCCATTTGATAAATTTGGATTTTGTATAAATTGGTTTACTCATCAAGGAGTCAAGTTAATGCCTGTTACAAATGGTACCTTGTGTGCTGTCATCCTTCATATTTTTTGGTGAGGACTTTTTACCCCAAAGATCCCAAAGTTACAAAAGACTATGAGAAGTGATAAGCAAGAATTGGCCACTACCCTCCGTGGATGTTGTCTGTAGAAAAGTACAGTGGCAAACTTGACCTTCAGTTTAGGGAAAAGACTAATATACATAAATTAAGTGCATGTACAAGATGGGTGTAACTTTCCACCCTCGCTATTCCAGCATTAAGAACATTCACTTTCTGTCCCTGCTTATTTAAATTCAGGGGCACAAGTGCACAGGGGCTAAAATGACTGCCCAGGGCACCAGTTCATAACATGGCACATGCACACACATGCATGAGGCGGCAGCGCTAACCAACAAAAACAAAAACCTCATCAAACATCAGATTAGAACACAAATAAGCTGCTCTTCCTTTTCACATATAGAAAGATGGAAACAAATAAGTCAATAGTTAACCAATTTTTCACAACAAACATATCAGCATTGCAATAATTCACATTATGCTTAGATCAGCATCACTATGCATCGTATTTACTGTGCAAGACTCCCCATACAGGTGACTTAAACCCTGAAGAAGGCAGCTTTTAAAAAGGAAACATCACTCTTTTCTAATCAGAGTAGTTGCTTATTTACGCGCAATACATTTGATGTTATTTGCTTCTAAGTTGTTCAACAACATCATGAAGTTTCTTATGAGTTCCAGAACAAGTGCTTACTAATTTGAGATTATGATGCATGATGGATCTAGGATTAGGATCCAACACTATCTCAAATTTTAAATGAGAGATTAAATTTAATAAGAAGTAGAGTGATACAAAATAATGTAATCTCAGCATAATACAAACGTTTTTTTTTAAATGCTCGGCCTTGGGGAGGTTCTTTAAGAATTTTTTAGATGGATATTGGTGAATTAACTTATTGTGATATATATTATATTAAGTATGAGAATTTGCAGTGAATTGGGGGAAATAAACTTGTAAAATCAAGTTTGTCATCATGCAAAATATTTGAGATGTTTAAGAATACAGTCATTAGAACTGTTTGCTTTTCAACTACAATGTCAGCTCTACTGTAAATATTTGTTTTTGTATGTAAAGTATTATTGATTAAGAGGTACAGTAAGTTATTGGTAAACACTAATAGTTCTGCAAATTGTCAATGCTGCTGAACAAGGAGCCTTTTAACAGCTGAAAGAGATAACTTTGCTTTGAGAGCTAATATAATTTATAGGTTTCACCAAAAAGGAATGCAAATAATTAATGGTTTGCATTTTTGATACAGGAAGAGCATTCACAAGCTCACAATGCCATTAGAATCTTTGTCGCTTCTGTCCAAACCTGCCCAAAATTGCTAAAAAATTATGTATAACAGTGAAATTAACCTTTGATAGTGTTAGGTCATCACACACACGGTTATAATTTTGTATATTAATAGTTCTCTGTATTCTGTTTCCAACCCTTAGAACTCCAAACACCAGTACACAAATGAAAACACTTGGCTGACACGACGGCGACATGATCTTGTGTTGCTGTGCTGGTTATAAGCCCTTGTATGCAAGGTGCTGAAAATGTTTGCTTTTGTTGACAGCTGTTCAATGGGGAAACCACTGGCCCTTAAAAAGAAGGATTATCTTGCTTGCTATATACCCATCAGAATATGTGAACACAATGGGTCAATACTTATGGATTCTAAATCCATAGTGTGCCATTATTTATCATGAATGACAGGTTATATATGACATAAAAAACATTTTTTTGTTGAGTTTGGCCACATTCGGAGTTTCTTTACTGAAGCGTAACTCAAATATGTGCTTTAGTTGGATACAACATATTAAAGTATTTCAATACAAGCGAATTTCACTTTCAGACTTTCGAAATTCACATTAGTAACAATGTAATAAAGCATAATTATACGTTAAATAGCCTACTTCATGGTTTTTCGCTGTATTTCACCTGCCATCTTCATTTCCACCCAGACTCTTTTTAAAGCTCTAAGTGCCAATTAAAATGAGCAAGGGTGTAATTTAGAAAACTCACAAAGATGATGAAGGTGAAATTTGGCCAGACACCATGTTGCATGTTGGGTTGGGTACTACCCGAATACAAGTGGGTTTATGAAGAAAACAATAACCAAAAGTCTGTGGACACACACAAATTCCATCTCAAAACATTGGTGTTACGGTGGTGTTCAAGATACCATAATGTCTTGTGATGGGAGAGCTGTTTCTCCAGTATTGTAGTAATTGGTCCTTGCTAAAAATTTGAGTTTCATATTACAGGGCTGACTCTGAATCTGTCTTCATCAAAGAGCAAATTAAGAACTTATAAGTGGGAACTCACCACCCTTTTTATGGCATGCACATAGCAAATGACATGGCAGTACTGCTTGCAGTATTTGCAGTTTATTATTACTTATTACGTTATTACTGTACTTTGTAATGTGTAATCAGATTATGTAAGGAGTCCAAATACAGTTAAGCATATTATAGTTGCACATTGCTTTGCGAACCGAACTGAAGTACTAGACTGGAATTGAGAGTTTTATTCCCTTGGAATGTTTGCCTTTGAAGAAAAGTAAGTGCAATAACACATGCGAAATATGCAAGACCATCAAAAAAATGGCAGAAATTATTTAGACATTTCATATATATTGCACTGAAACACCCTATAAAAGTTAAAGCATGTTAAAAGTTTCCAGGTTGTTGGAAGTATTTATCCTCACATTTCCCCATGTGTTTCAGCCAAAGAAGTGCCCACGGTTTGAGAACCCAGATCCCATTCTCATTCCAGTGGGCTATAAGACTCGCATCAGTTTTGAGGGAGTAAATCTGGAACCCTACAAGGTGAGAGGTTGCTCATTTAGCTGCTCATCTTTTATTGCCACAAATGCTAAGTGTATATTTGAATGTGATTTCAATCTATAGGCCAGGTTTATGCTAGTACTGAGTAAATATCTGTCTCTGAGACTGTTAAGCAGCAGTCTCACTACACTTCCATCAGTAAAAATCTTTTACAATTTTGTGACTGAAATGACAGGTGATTCATGGAATTCTTTGTAGACTATAAATTTGCAAGTGAAATGTCTCGTCAAATTTGGTGAACATTTAATCCTTGGCCATAGAGACCTGAACACTTTTTATATATTTGTATAGCAGTATTTATTTATGGATTTGTGTAGCAGAATTTTAGAGCCATAATGGTGGAAATGTAATTGTAGACGTGTGTAAACATGTCATTTTATATATCGTGTACTAATTTCTGAAACTGAGTATGATGAACCCATAACCTTTTTTCGTTTTCATAGATCATATGAAAAGGATTATAAGACCAACATCAATATACATAGGCGTACATGCTTCACATGCAGCTACATACAGGAATTATACTTCCGTAATGCTTGTAAATTGTTAATGTTGTAGGGTCGAGAGTTCACTATTGGCACGGAGCTAATGAAACAGTTTGAAGATGATGTGAAGACAGAGGAAGGTCCTTTCTTCTCTTTCAGTGGATTTATGGTGAGTAAAACTATAATTTTTCTCACTGTCTCTCACTCACACACACTTTCAGTGCCTACAGTATATCTCTATGTACCTGTGTAGCCCTTTGGACACCACAGATTGATCATTCTGGTCATTAGTATTCCAGCTGGGTGTGACTTAGGTCCTCTGCTCTAGGGATATCATTAGTCTATGAGAGTGGCTCTACTCTGTTTCACCCCAAGAGGTTCAGCATATATATACATTATACAGGCTAAACTGTAAATTATTTTAGAAAAAAGGTGCACAGATCTACCACCAAGAGAAACATGTTATGGCAATACAACCCAAAACATATTTATGCCCATATTAAAGATACCATTTTCGCCCTAATACATATATAGAGGCAGTTCTTGCATCTCTACAACCTACAGTCATCTATGAGGTTTGAAGGAAAGCTGGTGCCTAGCCAGTGCCATGGGGCACAAAGCATGAACAACCCTAGACAGGGTGCCAATTCATCATAGGGTGCATGCACTCACACCATCATACACAACCCCACATTAGGGACACTATCCAGAGACACCAATTAACCTAACACACATCTCTGAAACTATTTAAATTTTGAAATTAGAGTACTTGGGGGACACGGGGAAGACATGCAAACTCCACACAAGTGGACAGTCCCTATCTCCATTAGACAAAAACAGATTATTATTACTGTTACAAGTTAGGATAAGTACATTTGAGAACATTTAACAGCACTTATTGGTCTGCTTTAGCAGGTGCTCTTATCCAGAGCAACTTACAGCTGTTACAATTTTACAATACAAACAACTTGAGTCAAGGACTTAACAGTATTAGTAGTATTAGTAGTAGTAGTAGTAGGAGGAGGAGCAGGAGGCATTTGAGTGTTGGACCTTCTGGTCCATAGGCCTGTACCTTAAGTGATAAATCACCTCAGTCTAACAAATTGCATGTATTTAGTATGACCTCCATTTACACTGCATCTGGCCACTTCTTCTGGATGCCAAGTTGATATGTCTAAAAAATTGAAAAAGAGTTTTCTATAATGTAAAGTTTATTGATCCAGTCATCAGCCGTATGTAATATATCATGACCATGATGATTATACCATTGCGCAAACAACTAATCTAATGGTGGAGTTTAGCACAGTACTATTGTATGTGTACACTAAATGTGTCTTGACTGATTAACTAAAGCATATTTAGTTTGACTGAATTTGTTCAGAATCCTGCCTTAAATGTAATCTGTGAAGCTGGTGTTAGTTCATGACTGGACACATTATCGTCGTGAGAAATTGAAGATGGGGAGATAGCTGGGTGGACAGTTTAAGGTCATGACACCCTGTGTTGGTTTAAGGAGAGCTTATGTCATGGCTTCTCTAATTGAACGGCTCCGACTTTCAAAGTCTCTGACTGTGCCAGCAAAGCAGCATCTAGCAGCACAGCAAAAGAACAGGCCTGGAGCATCGATTTTCTTCAGCTCTGTCTGGCTGCCAGATGCATTCAGAGAGAGATAGGCAGTTAGTGAAAAGAAAAGTGCCTGCTACACTCCCATTTAAGTGTGACTGTTTCATGACATCAAAAAAAGAAGAAAACATTCTGTACATAAAGCATCAAAGAGTCTTATAACAGCATGGCTGGGACTGTTTCTGCTGTGTGTCGTTGTAGTTTTCCTATGATAAGGCTCAAGAGACCAGTATCCTGTTCCATATCAAAGACAAGTACACAGAGACGACGATTGACAGCTTGCTCAATGGTAAGCATAGTGTCATTACAGACTTGTTACGATTGTGTGCTGCAAGTAAATGGGACCTATGACTTAGTTTTCTCCTGCATAATTTCTTGTAAGGCTTATTTTCTAATGATGTCTATGTTTTGTCCTGCCGTTCTCTCTGTAGTAACGCTTTATAACTGTTCGTTGGGTCGGGAGGACTGCAGTCTGTGCAAGAATACAGACCCTAAGTACCACTGTATGTGGTGTAAGCAATCACGCTCCTGTTTGTTTAATAAACTGTGTCCGAGTGAGGTGGAGCCAGAGTGCCCAGACCCTGCAGTCTCAGCCGTAAGTAACATTAGAGAATGAAAGTCAACACATAGAAAAAGGATATAAGATTAAAAAAACTGGAATGAAGATTGTGGTCAAATCTTGCCATACAAACACATATTGTAAATGTTCAAGACTGGATAGGAAGTTGTACAAAAATAACAGACATGTATTATGTATGCATATGTATTATGAAGGTTGTGAATTTGTAAAAATATTCCACGAACTGCTTCGTTTACCAAATATACTACAGACATTGGCTCTAATACCACATCCACTTATTTTACTTAATCACACTTTTCTTTATTAAAGAATACTCACTTTCTGTACATGCTTAACCCCCCCCCCCCACACACACACACACACACACACACATTCACTCCTGCTGGGACGTAATGTGTCTTTGAAACGTGGGAGGAGACCAAGACAAAAACCATACAGATTCAGGGAGAACATGCAAACGCTAAGGTTTATGGCACAGCAATGCATTTGATTGTTGTAATGTGCTTACAGTGGAGTCTGGTTTGATTAATGTTGAATAAATGGAGTGTTTATTTTGAATAATGTGTTAGAATGAGTGCCTAAATAAATAGGCTGCCTGTGATTGACCTTGAGACATGCTGTTATAGAAAATTAATCAACAACTAAGCAATCAGAATTGAGAACTCCAGTGGCTTGTTTTTTTGCCCACTGATTCTGAATTAATGTTCCATTTCTCTTTTTCTTCATCCTTTTCCTAGATTACTCCACAGTATGGTCCTCTGAATGGGGGTATCTCCGTGACCATTAGAGGTTCTAACCTTGGCATTAAGAAAGAGGACATCCAGAGCATTACTGTGGCAGGAGTACCCTGTATACACCAGGAAGAAAAATACTCTGTTTCTACCAGGTGACCGGTGTATGCACATAATCAGAAGTTGCCTGGCATATCCTAAATCTTGGAATAAGTTTATTGCTGGGCATTAGGTCATGCCCTGCCTTAACAAGTTGCTGCAGCTGCAGATATAATTCCAACAATGTGTCATTTGATTTAATACCATTGTCTTAGGAATGTATGGGATATACACAAAACTTATCATAAAACATACAACTGAAAAGTGGCCTTTTGTGGTCTGACAACCATTTAGATAGATAGATAGCTTCAACTTTGTTGTCATTGCGCTGTACAAGTACAAGGTAGCGTAATGCAGTAGGCTACTTTTTTTAGGCTACTTTTGCAAAGCTTTGTTTTTGCTTCTACATTTGAACAGAAGCACATTTTACATTTATTTAATATAGCTTTATTGGCAACAACATTAGACTACTATGTGAAAGTGGTTTTATTTTAACCATTTTATATAAAGAAATTCCCTTTTAAAATACATCTGCACTCTCTAACAACATTTGTTTTAGGAATCTGAAATGTTTTCGGGATACTAAACGGGGCTTAGCACTTACTCACACTCACTTTCTGGACAGGATTGCGAGACCTGGCAAGTATAACTACAGACAGGGAGTCTATTTATTGTATGGCACATATACCGATATACACACACACTTTTACACTAGGGCCACTTTACAAACACCAAGTAGCCTAACATGCATGTCTTTGGAATGAGGAACACAGATACAGGGAGGACATGCATGCTTCCCACAGAAAGGACCAAGGTCCACCTGGAGATTGAGCCCAAGACCTTCTAGCTTTGAGATGATAGTGCTACCCACCGAGGCTTAGTAGTGATATGTTAAATAACTTGGCTATTTCAAGCAGTAATAGCACCTTTCTTTCTCCTTTGCTCAGAGAAATAGATATGCCTCTGAGTGAAGGAAAGTGAAATCTGAAAAGCTTAAATATCCAGCAGTAATTCTGCCACTAACCTGTCCTTTGCCAGTGAGCTGGGATGTGCAAGCGAGATCTCTCGCTGAGCTTTTAAGCTCCACTTATGCTCCTTATGGCTGAGGGTGGTCTGACTTTTTGTTCATCTGGCTGCTAACAACCCTCTCAAGTGCTGAGAGCTGTGTGGAAAGCATGTGTGTATGTGCTCCGGGGGCAATTCAGAAGGGCTTGGAGTCAGTGTGGTGAATTCACTCAACATCACCAGAGGCAGAGCCAGAGGCTTTAGTGGATGAAAACTACTATAGATGGCACAAGGTAGAAGCAACTTACCAGTGGCTGTGAAGTGGACTGAGATTTGGAGTTATTGTGGTTCAAGACAGGACTGCACATCACAGAACATCTCTAAATTTCTTTGTAGTGGCCTTAGAAAGAATTCTACGGTACCGGTAACAGGATAATTGTACTAACTTATTGACTTCATTTTTACAGCGTTGTGTGTGAAATTGGCCGAGTTGGTCACCGTGGCCCATATACAGGCGTGGTGGAGGTGGGAGTCAAAGGAGGGAGAAGAAGCAAATCCTCAGTCTTCTTTACCTACCGGGTAAATATTATACTTGTGAAAAGGCATCCTCACACACAGACTAGTTTAATAATATATTTTCAAATCAAAAACACTGTGTTAGGGTCCTACCCGCTCCCGGAGCTTGTAGTCGTCCGCGCCGATCCCCTTACAGAGCCATCGGTGGGGATGACGCTTTATCCGCTGCCTCATTATGACCAGATCTCGAA
>JAVSBV010162096.1:0-14444 GCA_033117975.1 Parotocinclus spilosoma | reverse complement strand
TACAAAAAGCAAAACAATCTTACTCTTTTAATGCTTGGTAAGACAAAAAATCTTATCAGTGGAAAAAACAAGATTTAATACTTTGAAATTAGACAATTACACTTGCTAAGATTTTTATTTTTGCAGTGTAATACATTTTAGGAGAAACATCTGTGACAAAGTTGATCTCTAAATGAAACAAAAGTGAGAATCTCAAAAAAGTCTCCTGAGACATCATAGATCAACATTTAAGCAAAAAAAAAATTCCTCTGGGATGCAATGTTGATAAATAACTACAAAAAAGAAACTCCAGTTTTCACTTGGAATATAAAGTTACATCATCTGTAAATTGATCTGGATAAGGGCATTTGCTAAATGACTATTTTCTCCCTCCAACAAATTCCTCAAAATTGGCAGCCCTGTACAGAGGGATAGAAGAAGCCAGGATATTTTACCATACACAACACTAAAGAAGAAGGAGCCAACAGAATATTCTGTATGAATGCTCTGAACCTAATGGTGACACTGTCTGAACCCCATAGATTTCCGTCTTTTTGATTATCGTCTTTGCCAGAAATGTCTTTGCCAGATGTTCAAAATATGTCCGAAGAGAAGTCAGAGTGAAAGTTTTTGCGACGTCTTTTTAAAACGTTTTTTAGACATATATACTTATACTGACGTTTCAATTATATCAACAACATAGGTTAAAAAGAACGTTATTTTCATGTTTGTGTTGAACTAACCTCTAACCTCTGTTTGTGTCTAAAAGATGTCCACAATAAAAGTATTTGCGGCATCTTTCTAAAGCGTAGTTTAGACATCTTATACTGATTTTCAAACTATGTCAACAGCATACGTTTAAAATAAGGTAAAGTTAATGAAGTACAGAATCAACGTTTTATCAACCTATTTTTAAAATATATGAAAAGCTCAACACGATAAACAATAAAATATAAATATAAATGAAATAAAACATTTCTACAGACGTTCAACTCAGGTCCTTGACAGACATTCAGACAGTAAACCAATTTTGTAAGTCCACCACACGTGCAAGAGTGGTTCTGGACTGACCGACATGAAACGGACATGATTTGAATGTCCAACTGACGTCGTGTGTTTGCTGGGTGGGAGAAACTTAGAGAAGGTTAATGATCACTACAGCACTTCAGCAATCTGGGCTTTATAGCAGGGTGGTCAGACAGAAGCCTCACCCTAACAAAAGACACAAGAAGGCATCCCAGAGCTAAATTTCAAGTGTCATATGTATTTATTTGGCTTCTTTATCGTCGCTATTGGCATCAGTGGCCATGTAAGCGACACACAAAAGGTTATATCCATACACAAGTTCATCTCAACACAAGTCACATATATATACACAAGTCAATGCCAATTTAGAGTAATCAATTAACCTAACACGCATGTCTTTTACTGTGGGAGGAAACCAGAGTACCCGGAGTAAACCCACACAGACACGGGGAGGACATGCAGACTCCACACAGAAAAGACCCAGGTCTCTCCACCCTGGGATTGAACCCGGGACCTTCTTATTGTGAGGCAGCGGTGCTACCCACCGCATGCCCACATAATCTCTTTAGAGACCATATCTTGCTGTGATATTATATACTCACCAGACACATTATTAAGTACACGTTCAAATGCTCCCAACTGCAAATCTACTATTCACAAAAATTAGTGGATACTTCAAAATGAAATCTCCTATAATTAAATATTTACTAATTTTTTCTAATTGATCAGTGTGTATAAATCAGCCAATCTCATGGCAGCAACTCAATGCATTTAGGTCTGTAGATATGGTTAGGATGATCTGCTGAAGTTCAAAGCAAGCATGGGAAAGTAATGTAATTTTATTAACTTTTAAAGTGACCAGACTAAAAGATATTTAGTAGCTGTAGTTCTCTGGGTGAAAACTGGCTAGTTAATGCAAGGGGTCAGAAAAGCATGGCTAGAATGTGCCGAGGTGAAAGATAGGTAACACCAAGTCAAATAACAAATAAGCACCCATAACAACCAAGGCATACAGAACAGCATATGAGTGTACAACACATTCATCCCTAAAGCAGATGGCTTGCAGCAGCAAAAAAAACCAGATGCCACTTTTGTTACCCAAGAACAGCTCACCAACAGAAGATCAGAAAATCGTTGCTTGGCTTCGATGAGTCTTGACTTCTGCTGTGACTTTCGGGTGGTAGGGTCAGAATATGGAATAAACATTTTATTATGGCATTACAAGGTATTTTAACAACCAGACAATAGTCTTATTAGCTACTCCAGCTTATGTTTCTCTGATATACAGGTGACTAAACTAGTAATAACTCAGAGTGGATTGGTACATGAAAACTGTACATTTGGCAACAAAATAACTGAGCAACACAAATAGGAACATAGGAGCTAATGAATGAGTAAGCTAATCATAAGTTATATGGACTGGTTTGGATGTTACACGATGATGCAAAGATGCAATCAGAAGTTATGTGCACAATTGTCACATTGGCAGAAACACAACAAATCCATTCAACTACAAACAACACAGCACCCAAAAGGCAGAGACTGCACACAGGTGCAACATCCAAAAACACAAACAAACAACAACAAAGTAATCTGAACGCTTTCATTGATGCGTTTACATTTTACCTAAGAAAGAGTCCTAAGAAAACAATCAAAAACAAACACTATAAATGACTTAAATAAGGATAGAACTGTTACTTTACTGTCACTTACCAAACTGCAATTTCTTTTAAAAGGCAGCAATTCATAATGTACACAAAATGCAGAGGAAAACGATTTAATCCACAACCAACAGCTGGGTTTTTTTTATTGTTCCAAACCATATTTCTTATGATTATATTGTTAGTGGACACTTACTATTTGGTAGCGATACACCGATTGGTCATAACATTAAAACTATTAAAACCATTGCCCTCCTGCCAAAAACACTGATTATTTGAGGCATAGAGTTCACAAATCGTCGGAAGGTGTCCTGTGGTTACTTGCATGAAAGAGTTAGCAGCAGAACCCTCAAGTTCACCTCTTAAACTCTGCATTGTTCGGCCAGTCATTCCTAAACAATGTATCCACTGAGGTGGGGAGCATTTTCCTGCTGAAAAAGGCTACTGCCATTAGAGAAGGGGATGAAAGGGTACGAAGGGGTGTACTTGGTCTGCAACAATGTTTAAGTAGGTACTATGTTTTAAAGAATCCACAAGATCCACAAGGTTTCCCACAGAGCATTATTTAGAGCATCACACTGTCAGTGTTTTTCACATCACGTCAGTGGTTTTAATGCTATGGCTAACCAGTGTATTTACATATACCTGTTGACATTTTGAGGAGATAAGGATGTCACATTTAGTTGTTGTGCTGACCTGCAAATTAATTTTAAATTAATCATTGCTGCCAGATCGCCCAACACTACTTGCAAGGTTTGTTTACTGGATAGTTCTCATTTCACATTTCATTTGCAAAGCAAAATTACAACAGCATTAGCAATTGTACAATTATTTAATGATGTCATCTGTTTCAATTTCAGATTTTGGGCAAGACTTCCACTTCCCACAGCTTTACAAACTTTACCACAAAAACTACACAGATCTAACATGTATTTCACAGTTCACAATATTTGGGACAAGAGCATCATTTTGAAGCATTTTGCACTAAACTTTCCTTAAATTGACCCATGCCAAGTTTTAATATTCACACACAGACCCTCACCGTTGCCTTCTTCTATGGAGCTTTTGCGACTGTAGGTGCTGGTCGTGTCTCCCTGCAGCAGTGTGAGTGACAGGCTGTGTAGAAGCTGCGAGAGTCTCGCCAAGAGCCGTTGGGGAGCCTCCTGACTCTCACGCAGCAGATCTTGCAGAGACATCCGTCCCCGACCAGAACCAGAACCACTTCAAATTCCAGGACACACGTTAAGAGTCCAAGTCAAGGTAAAGCACAGTAAAAGGCAGATCCAGTACAAACAGAATCCAAGTCAAGGCAAGGTAGGCTAAGCAATCCAAGTGCTCCCTCACTTGGCTCCTTCAGCAGCTCCATAGGAACGAAACAGAACGATGCAGTGGCAGCAGCTCTGCAGAGAGAGACATCTTCACACTTAGGTTTGTTGAGACACAGTGCCTTTCCCACGCGTGCTCTCTCATGCTTAAGCGCTCTCCCTCTCCCTCTCTCCCACATACACTCTTCAAAACGTTTGCACCACTTACTCACTCCCTGAGCAGAACCGACTTAAGGAGAGGCGAGGAGAGGAGAGGAGAGGAGAGGAGAGAAAAGAGGGGTGGCTGATTCGCCGGCATGTTTTAGCACAAATCCCCATCTGCTTAGATAATTATAAGTGCCGCAGCACCTTGCAGGCATCGCACACATGCTCTAATCTCCAGCATTCTCTTGCGCCTCTTAGGGGCCAAATGTCCACACCCACGTTCCAAATACAGCATCCAAACAGATTCCTCTGGAGCTACAGTATAGAACTACAGGGTTGCATTATACAAAGTCCCATCTGTGTGTTTCCCACAAGAATCTCTAACATTAATAATAGTTATAAATCACACACACATACTATCCATGTTGTGTAAAATAAAAAAGGCAACAGAAAAACATATTGTTCCTCTTAATGCAGAGAGAGAGAGAGAGAGAGAGCGCCTAATCCAGCTTAAAGCAGACAGCACCTGTATTCACAAAAAGGTCAGCATGAGTGTACTCACATGTTCATAAGGGCGTGCAATATGCCAGTATTTAATGTAAATACATTTTGGCATAGTGATAAGCAATATGCTTTACTGAGCATATCTAAGAAAATTGTCAGTGCTAAGAGAACTGCATATTTTATTATAAAGATTGAAATTGTTTATTGGGCCTGTTGAAGTTTAGTTTGAATAGAAATGAATAAGGACATGGTAATATTTAAATAGTAGTTTTTAAGAATCTGTTTTAATTAAGTATAGTGTATGGCAAAAATAATCAAATCTATTCATATTCTGATATAGTTTTACCATATTGCCCACCTCTACCTGAACACTTTCACTGGTATTGTATGTTTAAGAATGAGAACAAGAGGACGGGTCATCACGAATGGAATCATGGCTGTGATTTGGTCGCCATGGTATTATTCGTCACACAAGTTCATGTGTTCTACTGCTTATATTCAACAGTTTATATAAAGAAACCAAATAAATAAAATAAGCCCTGAATTTAATACTGAATATGCTTTCATGCTGACAATACCTTCCACCAAACAGTAGGTCCACAACAAATCTGTTGTTGCTATTCAACGGTAACAATTCTCTACCCTGCCTTAGCATTAGAAGAACGGGACTATAAATGTTGAATGCTGGTCATTTAAACGATGCAACTTTATACTAGTATTTATATAAGACATTTCAAATGTGTCAAAGGGTCGCCGAATCTTTAAACAAGAAACTGCTGTTAATGACACAGAACGGTCGCTAAACGGCGACTCTTACCCTAAATAAATGCAATGGTTATGGTCACTGGTTATGAAACACATAATCTTTCTTTCACCATAATGTAATGTAAAATTATTTGTGGCAAAATGTTTCCAAAAGCATACATTACGAAACGCACTATAAGGCCACACGTTTGCTATGCTTGTTCCTCGGGTGTCCCTAGTTAAGAATCTACTGAGGAGGGAGAAAAAAAAAAAAATCTTTATTTTTCAGCACTTTTCAATTTCTCGAGGGCTATGAGGAATCAATATAAGGAAGGAGGAAAAAAAACAACATTTTTTTATTTTAAAATACAATGTATTTAACCTACAATTAAATTAAAGTGAATCTGGAAAAAAAATCAAATGAACAGAAGAAAACGGTTGGCTCTCCATCGGAGGGTGGAAAAAGTTTTTTTTTTTTTTTATTATATATATAGTGTATCTCCTGATACTAACCATAAAGAGTCACAAAAAAAAAATCTAACTGCTTAAACCAGTGTGATTCTGTTAATAATTATCAGCATTAGTCAAAAATTGGATTAATTTCAGTTGCATTTCTACATATCATCTACACATTTTTGTTGTATTTTTGTATGCAAAGTTGCTCAATAATAGCAGTGTCGTATTGCCAACAGTAGCATTACCATTTAAATAAACAAACTGGTGAAACTTTGAACATGCTGCTCATATATGTTTTATTGCTGAATAAATAAATTCATAAAATGAATTGGCTGCCTAGGGCTGTTACTGGCCTTTCACTTTAATTTTGCATCATTGTCTTTTTCTAAACTTTCAGCCACCCTTTTACTGGAATGGATTAAACATTGTGGTTAAAAAAATATTGGTTAGATAATCAGTGGAGCAATGCTTACCAAATGTTTACCAAATTTAGCCTGAAAAAACAGTGCACCTAGACTATAATAAAGTACAGTGAGTTCGAACAGAACATGTTTAATATCAGTAGCGATAGCTACATTAAGTCAAGTACTGTATGTTCATACATTGTGTCAAGCATGTTCTTTCATTCTTGTCCATACACATCTATGCATTAACACAAGATATATGGGTGTTATCAGATGGATTGCAAAATTTTACACATTCATTAGTGTGCATTCATTAATTAGCACAGAGCAGCTTCATCCTCAGTCAACAAGTCATCTCACAAACATTTAAAATAATGGGAAACAAGAGAGCACAAAGAGAGTAAATGGAAAAAAAAGAGAAAAAGAGAAGCACAGTAGAAATCTTGGCAGTCTCTGGGTGCAGCACTCTGAAGCATATAATTCATCCCATTCTTCTTTTCTCCTATCCTATAAACCACACTGCGGCAGCGGAACAGAGTCGCTCGCCCTCCCAGCACACTTTTCCCTCACATTTCCATAGAACCAAAAGAGAAGAAAAACGTTTTCCCACTATGGAGCCATGGAAGCATGTTACTGTAGCAACTGCAAGCAATGGGAGAAGAGATTGGGATTGCATAATGAAGTGTACGACTAGGTGTAGATGAATTTTACATAACTATTTTGTTAGGATGGATCACGATAAAAGATACTGATTACAATACATTTGTATGCTTTGCATTTCTTAAAACCATAAAATAAAAAGAAGTGACAAAAAATGGACATTGTTCATTTTGGATTCAGTTTGGACTACAGTCGATTCCGGTTAATCAGGCCACATTGGGATGCGATCGTTTTGGTCCTTATGACCAGCTGGTCCGATTAAACGAACATGCCCTATATTACAAGACGGGACATGCTATGTAACACTATTAAATGTTTATTAAACATTTATTGTGCGATTTACACGTATAGCGAACATACAAACAAGAACTACTGTTGCTTACGAACTTGGTTGCAAATGTATTTTTCAATGAACAAAGTTTTTCGAAACGATCTACAACACAATGTGATCTACAACACAACTCAGCATGCGAAGCATAAATCTTACTAAATTCCAGTCAACGTTTGAAGAACTTATCCAGTGTGATCTGATGCGTTCTCTTGACGAACTGCACTTGAACAAAATCAAGAAAGTGGTGGGCGTGTTCACCTCCCGCTGGTTGTGCTCTTGTTAACACAACTTCCTCCCATAAATCGCTGATCCGCTTTGTATCCGCTAGGTGGCGACTTGTGGCTTATTTTTCTCTGACGTTCTTTGGTCCGATTAAGCGGAATTTTGGTCCAAATAAGCTAATAACATTACACTTATATAATAGGATTTGTTTGGGTACTTTAGGATTTGGTCCGAATAAGCGGCTGGTCCCATTAACCGGTGGTCCTATAAACCAGATTTGACTGTATTTCATTTAAGAATTATGAAAGTCAATGTGCTCTTGGGAACTTTCAGTGCAGCAGACTTTTTGTCCAGATCTGTGTGTCCATAAAATCTTGTCTCTTAGCTTCTTTCTTCTTTGTTTGGTTTTCGCTCTGATTTTGATCGGCATTGTTAGCTGTGAGACCTTAAAAAGGTAGGTGTTTATATTTCCAATGGATGTCCAATCAACTGAATTTACCACAGGTGGACTTCAGTCAAGGTGTAGAGACATCTCAGAGATGATCAAAAGAAATGGGAGGGACCAGAGGCGAATTTCAAGTGTCTGTAGTATAGAGGCTGGATACTTATGTCTATTTGCATGCATCAAATAGCATTTCTGAATCCAAAAATGAACCAAAAAGGGTTTATTAAAATTAATAATTTCAAAAGAAGCTTAAACCCATGCATGGTCTGTCCACACTGGATGAGCCTGGTTTACTTATCTAGTCTGCGCATACAATATTAGCGATCCACATTCATATTTCAACAGTTATTTAAATAAATGCTTATTTCTGCACAAATACAACAACACTTCAGCTCTTTCAAGTCATACCTGGTTGTGTTCCTGCAGCTTTACTGCCCCCTGTTGGAGGACTGGTTACTGTGCCTCCTGCTATTGGTTTGATCTTCTTGCCCAGAGCTCGAGGAATTGTGCTAGGTTGGGCTTTCTATCACGAAAAAGAAGCAGATGCATGTAAAACCATTTCATATTTGATACTTTAGGTCTCTGCCACTGCTTTCTATTCAATGCATTCGATTTCCATGTCTGGACCTCACCGTAACCACTTTCTTCTTTATGGCGCGAGGTGAGTTTGAACCATCTTCCTCCGACTCTGTCTCACTGTAGCACTCTGTCAACACAAACAGCATTAAATGATCGATGGCCAACTAAGATTCTGAACGTCCACGGCCAATTATATCCTAATTATCAAGTGATCAGCATGAGACATCTCTGCTCAGCGGGGTCCAAAAGAAAACATTTCCCATAATAGGAGTGTACCTTTAAAGTTCCAGTGCGTCACATTTAAAAGAAAGAAAGAAAGATTAACATGAACCATATGGATCAAAAGTACTTGGACACCTACACATTACAGCATGTAAATTCACTAGTGTTAATATAGTGTCGGTCCCCCTTTCTTTTTACAACTCTTCTGGGAAGGCTGGAATGTCTGTAGAAATGTAATTTAAATCCAGAAGAGCATCCATGAGTTCAGACACTAATGATGGACGAGAGGGCCAGGCTTACAATCTCCATTCTAGTACATTGGACTGGGTTTAGGCCAGGGCTCTGTGTGGACCAGTCAAATGCCAGTTCTTCCACACTTTACTCACGCCATTATGGGCCTTCTTTTGCACACTGGGGCACAGTCATGCTGGAAGTAAAAAATGGGCCTTTCCCAAACTGTTCAGGCATGCTGAAGCATAAAAACGTCCTTTCACTGGAACTGGACCTAGACCAACCCCTGAAAAACAACCCCAGAGTATTATCCCTCCTCCACCTCCACTATAGTTGGCATGCAGACTTCACACAGAAAGGGGACCCTGGGCCTGAATCTGGGCCCTTCTTGCTGTGAGGCAGCGATGCTACCCATTGAACCACCAAGCTGCCCATCAATAAACTTGAAATACACAAATATGCCTTACAAAGGATTGAACTGTGTTTGTTAAATCAGTGAGATTCCACATACCAGCCTCGTGATCCGGTGTGTTCTGCTGAAGCTTCTTATATTTCTGAATGGCTGTGATGAGACAGTTAATCCACCTGCTCAGACAATCAAACAAATCACACAAGTTAGGTTAGGTACATGACATATCATAAGCCTAAGTCATTCAGCTATTTTGACAATTAACATTTGGCCCTCCAGAGCAACAAGCCTGCCCAAACCTGGCCAGGTTATTACGTAAACCTAGTACTGCTAGAAATGGGTTTCACGCCAAAAGGCCCTTTTCACACAAAAACTAAGTCCATTTTCACAAACCACAACAACGCATGTCACGTTTTAAAAAAAGAACACGAGTGTATTAATGGTGTCCCACAAACAGAGAGTGAAACTGATAGACTTGGGCACTGCGTAGAATTTTTTAATCGGAGCCTGTTCTCATTTCTGTGGTGTTCAGGTGCGTTAAAACCAGGCTGACCAATCAGAGCTCAGTCGTCAGGCAGAACATCATCCTGCTAGTAGCAGAGCACAAGAGCTTATAGGAACTGCAATATACTGACTACAAAATCATGGATATTAAAGAAAATATCTGACTTAATACAGCTGACGACTGATGAAAACCTCACAGTGACGGTCTGAAAGCGTTTTCTTGTTTATATAAGTTAATTCTGGTTTGTTCCTGCCCACAAAAAAAAACCCAAACCCCAAAGTTTGACTTTCACACTACAGACTCTAGACTCAATTCTGTGACTGTGCTTCTAGGTTAAGATGCTAGAGACTCGAACTCCGATTCACACAGTTCAGTCCCTAGGTTCGACTTAAACTCAAACACTGGGCACTTGTCTCAGACTCTTACATCAGCGAGTAACGATGAAAACCTCACAGTAACCGTGTGGAACTTTTTTCTCTTGTTTATCTAAGTGTATTCTAATCTGTTAGGCCAGACTTTTTTTTATTGCTTGTTTCGCGGATCGGCCGATGATCATATTTGAAATTTTTTTTTTTTTATTATGAATTTTTTTTTTTTTGGTATTTATCGGATACGCCGCAGCACCAATGGTTGAAGTTTTTAAGTGGAAAGTTTTTTCCGCCCTCTGGTGGAGAGCCAACCGTTTTCTTCAGTTCAGTTAATTTTTTTCCACATTTACTTTCATTTAATTGTAGATTGAATAAATTTTCTTTTTAAATAAAAAAAACATTTTTATTTCGTCCTCCTTCCTTGTATTGATTCCACATAGCCCTCAAGAAATTGAAAAGTGCTGAAAAATAAGGATTTATTTTTATTCCTCCCTCCTCAGTAGATTCTTAAGTAGGGTCATCCGAGGAACAAGCAATTAAAAAAAGTCTGGCCTTAATGGCCACAAAACTAGAACTATAGCTTCCCTCACTAATCATGTCCGATTTTTTTCCTTCTGTTGACAGTGTGTAGAATACACAGTAAAATCGCTGTGCCCCATTAAGAGAAGAAAAGGACTGTGCAAATCAATGGTATCATTAAGTCTTGGTTTCTCCCACAAAACTCTATAATAAGAGTTTTGGAGAAACAACACAATAGGCACAAAAAACATGGGCAGCAAACACTGTAGTAATGATTCCAGCGGCTTGTTTCCTGGCAGAGTTTAAACACTTGACTAATTGATAAATGTAATTCTGGGTAAGAATGTGTTCAACGATCAACGTGGTGCAACTACAGAGATGCTCTTCGGTCAAGTGGTTATCCAAGTTACTCAGACGTTCAGATGCAATGAACAAGCAGCTTTCGGCAAATCACCCTAACCTCATTAAGCTGATCTTCTGCTACCTTCGTCCTCCTGCTTCAGTACCATGTGCCTGTAATGAGTTTGGCAGGTCCAACAACATCAACAACAATCCAACAACTCTGTCGTAATGTGGATCGAGTGACCCGGAGGTTCCGTGCTGTGCTGAGGTGTATGGTGGAAAATACAGTACGCCGCCAGAGTTCACTGGCACTTGCACGGGCTGTTTTATTGAGCTTTGTTTCCCATAAAGAAAACACCAAAGAAAAACGGAATAAACAAAGAAAACACAGGTATACGCATACAGGTGTACAGAACACTCCTGCTACCACCAATTACTATTAAAGGGTTTGTCCAACCTCGCTGACCACAGTCTTTCGAGTACCCAAACTAGGACGCACCCGCCCACCTGCCACGGACTGGACCAATATTAACCACAGCCCAAGTCGTGGTAGTCCCTACAAAGATTAAATACTTTTGCACCCTCTATAAACATACCGGTTACCAAATGGACATCTACAGGAATAATTTCACGGTAAAACCCCAATACATTTTAGATGTTACCAAACACATATACGCGTTATATATAAACCCCCCCAATCACAATCTCCATTTCCACAGACCCGTTGGAGCCATGATTAAACGGACCTGCCCCGGCCGACGGGACTGAGAAGAGAATCGTTGTCGTTCCTCAACACACAGACTAGAGGTGAGAAGCAGAAAAGCACATTCATATGAGCTCACTCACTTGCTCATGTCGGTGACATTATCGGCTGCAAAGAAGAAGTTCTGGAAACGTGGGTGGCACATCTTGAATACACTGGAGACAGAGCAGAGAGACATGGTTCATTCTGAGGGACAGAGGTAGGTTGGTTTGAAGGTAGGTTTGAAGGACGAGTGATAAATGGACATGTAGGTACATGGACAGATGGACAGGTGGGACAGAGGGGTAGGTTCGTAGGAAGTTGGATGGGTAAATGAGAAGGCAGCTGAATAGAAGAATGTATAGAAAGAGAGATGGATATAGAGATAGACAGGCAAATGAGATGGAGGCATGGATGGATGGAAGGAAGGAAGGATTTATAGCTGTAGGAGGGGTTTATGGATAGAGGGAGGGAGGGATTTTTAGATAGCAGTAAAGGATGGATGGATTGAACTGGTAGATATATAGACAGATAGGTAGATGGAGGAAGCAGGGATGGATGGGTGGGTAAATGGAGGGATGGGGGAAAGGGAAAGATGGCTGCATGGATAGAAACATGTATAGCTAGATTGTCACATAGGAGATACACAGATAGGTGGAGAGATAGGTGGAGAGAGGGACTAAGATAGATAGATATATGACAAAGTGGCATTATTTCACTTTAACTTACTACTTCCTCTTATGTTCTCCAGCACTCTCGATGCTGTAGCTGCCAATCTTCACCATCCCGACTGCTTTTTCCTCCTGCGCACACAGCATCATTTAGAACGAGTTTGTTGTAGTAGTGGGGTTTAAAGATTTGGTTTAGCTACGCTTGTGACTCGTTTAAAGTGTGCTACATGTTAATTGGTACATGATCCTACACAATTTTAGAGATTTACATGCGGATTTGACATATAAAACCCTAGGGTACCTAACATTGTTTGCTTTTTAATATGGATATGTTGGTCCCGTAGCCACATGACAACCAGCTCAAGGCATTAATAAGCTTTAACATTAAACAGCCACTTAGCCACTACGACTTGTGAGGATTAGACAGGAGTGATACATTTTGTACCACATTAGCTCGCGTTATTGTGGCTGGGTAACACAACAACGGGAGCTCAGCATAGCAAAAGGGCCCGGGTTTGCGTTCAGGCCAGGTTGTACCCTCTGAGCCAAAAACGTAAACTGTTTTTCATCCTGCTCTGGCTTGAGCGTCTGACTTTGACTGCGATGGTGTTTAATAAAATTCCTTAAAAGGGCTATGTGTGTTTTCTAGTTTTTAATGACAGTGTTGGGGATCAAACGAAACTTTGGGCACTGAAAAGATCACTTTTTATTTTCAAATATAAGACTGAACCGCATGGTTTAGGCCACAGAGCAGAGACGAACAAAGGTAGCAAACAAACCAAGATCAGGGAAGAAAGTACTGATAAAAAAAACACATTTTACATTAAGAACAATTTGAAAGTAATTTTTTTAAGCGTTAAGGTATCCTCAGGTTAAGGAACAGTAAATCAGTATTTTAAATATCGGCAATGTGAAATCATTCGATAATCTCTATAGACATTAGGCAATCTGAAATCACTGTTCAAGTTTGTTTGTTTATTTGACGATACCATCTGCACGAGTGGCCATTTTACACACTTATCTCACACTTAGGCCAGTCTTTTTTGATTGCTTGTTTTGCGGATCCGCCGACAATCATATTTGAAGAATACAAAAAAAATATATATATATACACATTTTTTTTTTTGTATTTCTCGGATCTGTCCGCAGCACCAATTAAAAAACCTTCTTTTTTCGCCCTCCAGTCGAGAGCCAACTGTTTTCTTCTGTTCATTACATTTTTTTCCAGATTCACTTTAATTTAATTGTAGGTTAAATAAATTACATTTTGAAATAAAAAAATATTTTTATTTCTTCCTCTTTCCTTGTATTGATTCCACATTGAGTCCACGAGAAATTGAAAAGTGCTGAAAAATAAAGATTGAAAACATTTTTTTTTCCCTCCCTCCTCAGTAGATTCTTAAGCAGGGACATCCGAGGAACAAGCAATTAAAAAAGTCTGGCTTTATCTTCGCCAAGTGTAAATTAGTGCCATTAATTAACCTAACATGCATGGACTGTTGGGGGAAACCGGAGTACCCGGAGTAAACCTACATAGACACGGGGAAAGAGCACAGAAAGGACCTAGACCCAGGACCTTTTTCAATGTTCAGGTGAGATATCAATAATAAAATTACTTTTGTCAATGTTAAACAATCCTAACCCTTCCCACCTGCCTCTGTCTACAGTTCTGCTTGAGATGATTAACAAGTTTATTCGGGCCAAGCTAATTTGATAACACTCAGGTTGGAAATCATAAATCACACTATTTGCTATACAGATCACTAAAGGATGTGCTACAAACCATTTTAAAATATCCTCTATTTTTTGTGAGCAGTAAAAATGTGTCTGTGTGTGTGTGTGTGTGTGTGTGTGTGTGTGTGTGTGTGTTATAGTCACCTGTTTGGAAGTGTACCAGTAGATAGTAACACCTTTAAGCACAAACCAGAAACGCTGCCACTTCTGCGCCATAAACA
>JAVSBV010162087.1:0-14445 GCA_033117975.1 Parotocinclus spilosoma | reverse complement strand
AATAATACAATACGTCCGGTTTTGGCTGGGATTTTTTATTTGATTTACATAGTGTTTGCCACATCTTTCGCCATTTCATGCTGCATGTGGCCAGCATTAATATAAGTACCTTTTTTGGTTGTTTTTCTAATGTAATGTATAGTATATACAATACTGTACGAAAGTCTTAGGTCACCATTAGATTTTTAAGCAACAATATAATGGCCATGTATAACATGTTGTTGTTTGGAGGATGTTTGTTAATCAGTTTTAGCTGCTTTGGTGTTAATAAAATTAACATGGACACTAGAAGAGGCGACCCCCAAAACAGATATAGTTTAATACTTGAAGGCCATTGACAGTTGATACATCCTTATCTTTTCTGGCAGATGTTTCAGAAACAGACTTGACAGACATGAGGGTGGCCTGAGAGCCCGAAGTCCTCTAGTGGGCCCTCTGCTCACTGTCCATCACATAGAGCTCAATTTGCGTTTTCCATAGTATATCATAATTTGCAAATCCACCACTGGCACCCTGTGCTTTTCAAAGATGAGGGCAGGGTTCACCTGAGCATGTGACAGACGTGACAGGGTCTGTAGACGCCACGTAGAACCTACATCATGCAACATTATTAAGCATGACCCGTTTGGTGGTGGGTCAGTGATGGTCTGGGGAGGTATATCTCTGGAAGGACATACAGGCTGTGCTATTCGGTATAAGGATGAAATAATGGGACCCATTGTCGGACCCTATGGTGGTGCAGTGGGTCCTGGGTTGCTCCTGGTGCACACCAATGCCCAGCTTTCTGTGGCAAGAGCATGTAGGTAGTTCTTGGAGGAGGAATGGATTGATATCATTGATATCATTAAATGCCCTGCTCATCTGTCCTATACACCTCTGGAACATTATGTTTCGATGCTTCAGGTTTATCCAGGGTGATCTTTTAAAATATTTTTAATAGTGTAATGTGTGCTAAACATGTTTTTATATTTCTATATCACATAGCCAACTCAATACGTTTAAGGATAAATTAGCATTTTTAAAATCTGTTTTTAAAGCATAACATAATAAATGTGATATTTAAGTAAATCAGAATTTACACACAAATGTTTCTAAATGACGAGACTTAGTTAAGCTGTGTTGTTTGAAATGTCATCATTCTAAGAAGTTCAAGCCATGTCTAAGTTAATTTTGTTTGTAATTACTTTTCTAAATAGATGTTTTCAATATTTATTTGTAACACAGTTTAGGTTGATTTTATGCTTAGGTTTTGTAAATGCATTTCTAGACTGACATTCCTTAGCTATTTCTGTCTTTTTTGCACAAATACACTTTTGGCTTTAGCTTTGAAGGTAATATTTGTAATTTTCATTTTGTTAATTGTTGTTTCTCTTTAAAGTTGATATTATTATTTTGAATAATATCTTAAGCCTGGAATAACCTCACAACTTTAGTCATTTTAGTCAGTTTTAAGATTACACAATATTAAAAGGCAGGTCTCTTCTTTTACAGCCATGAATTTGTAATACATGCAGCACGTCGTTTTTCTTGTTGTAAAATACATGGACGTTCCTGGTAAAGATGACGTCTTGAAAGCAGCATATGTTGCTCTAAGATGTACTTTTCTACATTAATGCTGCCATCACAGAAGTGTAAATGTCGTTTAGCAAAAGCCCCCCCATACCTTAAAAGACCCCAGCTTTTGGACTTGCAGTCTGGATGGCCCTGGAATACTTATTTTTTTGCACTGTAAAGTTTTAGGTTGCTTTCTTAATTGTAGAGTTTGATAAAGATTTGCCGAAGTAATTCTTTGCTCACGTGGATCACTTAGTGATGAATGACGGTTCTTGATGCAGTGCTGTCTGAGGGATCAAAGATCAAGGGCGTTCAGCTTAAGCTTGTGCCGTTGCCCTTTTTTCCAACTTCCTTGAATTGTTCAATAATATTATGCACTGCAAATCCCTTCTTATTTGTCCAATATTTTTGGATGTTTATTAACAAACAAAATGAAGCTGACCAGAAAAATCATTAAATATCTCACGCTGTCTGCAATAATATAAACGTCAAAGCTAAAGCAATAAGCATATTTTCCATACTCTGCTAAGAAAATTCTAATTTGTGTTTGTACAAAAATTCAGTGACAGTTGTTTTTAGGAAGAACCTTAGCTAGTCTTAGATAATCTGAAAAGGATGTGTTTCCTCAATAAATAGATGCATGGTATTTGAACAACCCTCTTGTTAATCATGGTTAATTACGTAACTAAAGATGTTACTGATATAAAAAAAAATACTGTTTCCCCCTTGTTTACCAGGAAGCTTATCACATGGCATCTTACCAGGATGTCTTAATTCAGAGGTTTTGCAAGAGTTTTGCTTCCTCATAATTAAAAGTTCTAGAAATAGGTCATTTTCATTTTATTTTCTACTTTAAGTATCTACTCCATGTATCACATTAATAAGCTATCATTACATAATTAGTGTTATGGTTACATACAGGGGGTGCTATCAGGATCGGTTTATCAGTTTTAGATAAGAGTACTTTCACACAAATCTTTTCTGTAACTCATTTTCTCTTTTTTTTCCTTTCTCATGCATACATAAAGGCATTATCTCTAGTGTAGATATAGACGTACTTGAACAGTAAACGTCAACAATGGCATGACGGTCAGCCAGTCAAACCGGAGCAGAAAGTTATAAAAATATTAAGGCAAACTAAAGTGGACCATAACAGGGTGGACATTTTTTGTAGAGTAAGTCTGTTCTCTAATAGTTCAATTCAATTCAAGTTTTTTTATATAGCGCTTTTTACAACGTAGCATTGTCTCAAAGCAGCTTCACAATACTACACTATCTTAAAAGGCCAATCCCAAGTTGGTCAAGCCTAGGGCGACAGTAGCAAGGAAAAACTCCCTAAAATGGTAGGAAGAAACCTTAGGAGGACCAAGACTCAACAGGGGACCCATCCTCCATGGTAATAATAGTCAGAATCACCACAAAACAGGTAATGTTTGAGTGGTGAGTTATTGTTAGCACTGAATTGACACTGATGTGGTGGGGTGTATTAGTTTGTGTTGAGCTGGGTCAAACACAGCAGTGCTGCTGGTGTTTTTAAACACCTCAGTGTCACTCCTGGACTGAAAATAGTCCACCAATTCAAAATGGCATAGTGGTGATTAAAAACTCTATTATACTCCATTTACCACCAAAACAGTGCCTGATATGTGGTGGTCCTGAGGGTCAAGGGGATTAATAAATTATGTAGAGATGGACTACAGCCAGGTCTATACAGTAAGTAAGTTATAAACTGCTAAAATGGACAGTGATGGGCAGTTGGGAATTCTAAAAAATATATACAATTCATATATGTTTTCATATATATATATATATATGTTCATATATGTTTTATCAGTATACTAGGATATAGAGTAAAGTGACTATATCACCAGTATATAATGAAATATATATTATTTATTAATCTAAGCAAAGTAGAGTTAACATAATTGGGAACATGGTAGTATAGACAGGTCTTTATATGGTCAAATTAAAAGGACCCAAACCCAGCATGAAGGCCGTTATAAAGTAAACACACCCAGTAGAAAGCTTTTCTAATCATGCTGATGACACCAAATTATAGGAATGACTGTCGTTAACTGGAATTTCATTTTAGGTTGTTTTTAAACAGGTTGTGTTGTCTTATTGTTGTGTTGTCTATTATCTTTGATAATACCTACACTGGAGAAAACAATAGCTTACATAATAATTATTCCATGACACTGGCACAGTGTACAGTGCACACACTTACCCATATCAAAGTTTGTAACGATGGGGTTTTGGAGTCCTTAAAAGTAGTTCTCCAAACACATTTGATCAGCATTAAAACATTCGGCGCTATCAAAAGACATCCTATGAACAGGAGAATGTAGGGCTTGGTCTCTACAGTGTGCGAGTTTTCGTTGCTAAGGTTTATCAGCAGCAACAGGGATGTCTAGATCAGAGAAAGGCAAAGAAATATATATTGAGAAAGTGAAAGTGGATTAATCATATGGTGTCAAAATGAAAATATCCTTTAAAATGTCCTTGAGAAGACTCACTTTGCTGAAAAAGGCGAGGGCAAACACCAAGAGCCCCACAAAAGTGCATGAGATAATCTGGATGAGATTTAATGATTTGCGAGGTTTCTGCTCGTCGGCAATCTCAGGGGTCTCTTTGGCAGCATCCCAACACTTTTTGTCCCTGGAACAGATCAGGATTTAAACCTGATTAACTAAAACCACTTTAATCTTTTTATGTAATATTGCAAATTGGTGGACTGATAAAAAAAAAAAAAATCGATTCAGATTTTATGAATTAAAAACAGACAGAAGGTTAAGATTTTATGAATTTCTGCAGACTGATCATTCAGATGTCATGGAGCGGCTGAAGATTTCTCAACTCAATTCATTAAAATAGAATTAAGACTTTATCCATTTATACAGATGTGGAATTTATTTAGAAATCGTGACAGAAGATTTAGAATTTGAACTAACATTTAAGAAACAATTATTATTTCTAATAAATTTCTTTAGTTTAATTATTATAAATTCATAGAGTCTAAATGAATTAACATATTCGAGCTTTTACTGCAACTAGACTGCCCTTTAAGGTTTTTAAATTAAAACAATAGAAATGAATAGAATAGAAAATGAAAACCCCTGATAAATAGAGGTTAACATTGAGATTTGAACTCATACCTGAGCAATTGCTCCGCTCGTGCCTTGTCTTCGTGCATGCTTGCTCTGTGTCGACAGCAGGCAGGTGTGAATATTTAAGTAAAGCAGTCAACCTGTTTTCTGGCTCCTCCTGAAATAGTGTCAGGTTTGTTTGAGGCATAATGCACACAGATCATAGCTGCCACGCCTAAGAATTAAATTTAGCTTCAAAATAAGGAAGGAATCATTGAATTGAGGTGACTTGGAAGTTCAGGTTGTTTGTGAAGGGGTGGAGCTCCTTGTTTTCATGGTCATTCTTATATCAATGGAAGATGACCAGTCTAGCAGGTTAGCACATTAGCTGGAAGGAAGTAGGGTTACGTAAGATATCTCGTGGGGTTTTCCATTTAATTTGGAGAAACAGCCTTATCTGGTGTTGGGGAATGCATATTCGCAGTTTGCGTAAATAGACCTATGAGAACTAAGCAGTAATACAATGACAAAATGTGTAATGAACTAATGAAACCAGTATGAAAAAGTGGATCGCACTCTTCTGTCTTCTTTTACTTAAGCGACTGTTTTTGGTACTCTTTAGAAGTATATAGATAAGATTTATATTTGCATTCATATTTAGGTAAATCATGTACATGTTATATTGATTATTTAGGCATTGTGGAAGTTGTAGCACTGATGAAACTCCATGATCCTGGGTAGCCTAAGACCCATGTAGCTGACATGGTTTGTGAAACAGCAAAGCTGTAATTAAGTGTAAGTGTTCACTTTGACATACCTTCCCTCTTTGAAATGCCAGACTAATGACGATGAGTACAGCCTCACCCTGTTAAAGGTTTTTTTTTTTTTTGTTGTTGCAAAAATGAGTAGAGCAATAAAGCAAAAAAAGTACTAATTACAAGTAATGCATCAAGATTTATTGTGCATTTAATATTTGACATGTTGTGATTGAGGTTAATATTTTATCGATCTGCATGTTTATGGTCAAATTGTTAAAAATCAGAAGGCAAAGACAAATCACTGCATTGTTAGTATCAGTAATATCATTTAATATTAGTCATGTGATATGTGAAAAGGGACCAGTGTCTGAGTTTTGCTGTAGAGATCAGTTTATAGTTCAAGTTTGGTTCTGTTTTTAATTGGGATCATATACAGTGGGGGGCTGACAGTACTAGTGAAAATGCTTGTTTGGATCTTTGTAGCAGATTCATACTGCAGCAAGTAATAACCCATTAAGCAGATGTAGATAAAGATTGCCTGGGCTATAAGAAGATTGTTAACAAACTAAAAGTAAGTTGCAGCATGATGGCTAAGATCATACATGGTTTCAACAGGACAGGTTCCACATGCTCAGTGTCATATCCAGAGGTTTACACAGTAGTGCTGTTAACATTTCTGCAGAGGTTAAAGAGGTTGAAGGTCATCCTGTCAATGCTCAGACTACGTATCAAAGTGCACATTGTATGGCTTGGCTGTATGTGGTCTGAATGACTGTCATCCCAGAAGGAAGCCTCTTCTAAAGATGATGCACAAGAAAGCCAGCAAACAGGAGGAGTGGAGGAGAAGTGCAGTGGCAACCTGTGAAGCTCTAGTATTATAGAACAACTGCTTATTATTTTACATTTATTTCTTACCTTTGGTTATGTGCCAAAATAAAAAAAAGCTCTATAGTTACCTCTGAAGTAACGGAATTTATGAGACTTTCAACTGTTAATGAAAATGTATGATATCTAATGGAATAAGCTAAAAAACAACAATAAACCCACAAGGCTCAGTGCTTGGTCCCCTCTTGTTCTCCCTGTACACTCGTTCTCTTGGTGAGGTTATATCCTCACATGGCTTTTCATATTTTTTACAGTTACGTCATTTAGCAGATGCCCTTATCCAGAGAGACTTACAATTGATAAAGTCTTACAGTCTAAGCAATTTTGGATTAAGGGTCTAGCTCAAGGACCCAATGTGGCAGACTGGCAGAGATGGGATTTGAACCTTAGACCTTCCTGGTCCATAGTCCAGTGTCTTACCCACTAGGGGACATATATCACTGCTATGCTGATGACACCTAACTAATTCTCTCCTTCCCACTCTCGGACACCGATGTCTCTGCTAAGATCTCAGCGTGTATAACTGACATATCATCATAGATGGCAGATCACCACCTCAAGCTAAATCCTGGCAAGACAGAAGTGTTCCTTTTCTCAGGTGACTCTAGGTATCTTGTCCTCTTAATTGACAAGGCTCAGATCTCCCCCTCCGTCATGGCTTGCAACCTGGGAGTGACTATGGACAACCAACTGTCATTTTCTTCCCACATTGCTAATGTCTCTCGGTCGTGTCGTTTCCTTCTTTACAACATCAGAAGGATCCGTCCATTTCTTTCCACAGAAGCAACACAGATTCTGGTTTAGTCCCTTGTCATTTCAAGACTGGACTACTCTAACTCTCTCTTAGCAGGGCTTCCTCTGACTGCTATCCGATCCTTATAGCTATTCCAGATTTCAGCTGCAAGAGTTGTGTTTAATTTTCCCAAGTTTACACACACTACACCACTGCTGTCTCTCCACTGGCTCCCTGTAGCTGCTCGGATCAGATTTATAACTCTGATGCTTGCTTACAAAGCTGAAAATGGGCCTGTACCCTCCTACCTTGCAGCACTTATCACACCCCGCACTTCACCTCGCTCACTCCGGTCCTCTAGCACTGCTTGACTGGTCCCCCCATCTCTCAGGGGACGAGGAAGTCATGGATCTAGACTCTTCTCTATTTTGGCTCCTAAGTGGTGGAATAAACTTCCCCTCAATGTTCGAACATCTGAGTCCCTGGCTGTCTTCAAACATCGCTTGAAGACCCACCTATTCCGTACTTACCTCAACTAACACTCCCCTGTTTTTCTCTCTCTTGCTTTAAAAAAAAAAACAACCCATCCTTACAGTTTCAGAAGTGTATTCTTGTTTAGATTCCTAATTATTAGGAATAGATTATGTTACTGTGTTTTTAAAGCACTTTTGTAAGTAATTCTGGATAAGGGCGTCTGCTAAATACTGTAAATGTACTTGGCCGCATTCATCTTTCCTTCAATTGCAACCAGTTGTCCTGTCCCTGTAACTGATAAACACCCCCATAGCATGATGCTGCCACCACCATGTTTCACTGTTGGGATTTTAGAGGGCAAGTGATGAGCAGTGCCTGGTGTCCCCCACACATAACGCTTCGACTTAACACCAAAATGTCCAATCTCTGTCTCATCAGACCGGAGAATCTTATTTCTCATAGTCTGGGAGTCTTTCATGTGTTTTTTGGCAGACTCTATATGAGCTTTCATATGTCCTGCACTGAGGAGAGGCTTCTGTCGGGCCACTCTGCCATAAAGCCCCGACTGGTGGAGAGCTGCAGTGATAAGTTAACTTTGTGGAACTTTCTCTCAACTCTCTACTGCATCTCTGGAGCTCAGCCTCAGTGATCTTTGGATTCTTCTTTACCTCTCTCACCAAATTTATCCCATGATTGCTCAGTTTGGCTAAATGGCCAGCTCTAGGAAGACTTCTGGTCGTCCCAAACTTTTTCCATTTAAGGATTATGGAGGCCACTGTGCTCTTAGGAACTTTGAGTGCTGCAGATTTTTTTTGTAACCATGGCCAAATCTGTGCCTTGTCACAATTCTGTCTCTGAGCTCTTTGGGCAGTTCCTTCAACCTCATGATTGCCATTTGCATTGACATGCACTGTGAGCTGTGAGGTCTTACATAGACAGGTGTGTGCCTTTCCTAATCAAGTCTAATCAGTTCAATTAATCACAGCTGGACTCTAATGAACGAGTGTCACAGCAAAGGGTTTTCTTTTTTAATAAATTTACAAAGATATCTACATGTCTGTTTTTTTCTGTCAAGATGGGATACTGAGTGTACATTAATGAGAAATAAATGAAACTTTTGTTGATTTTACTAAATGGCTGCAATGAAAAATGTAAAGGGGTCTGAAGTGATGCGAACGGTGGGGCCTTGCATTATCGTCCATAAAATGAAAGCTGTTTCCAACTGGTCCAGCATAGGGTAACACTATAGAATGTGACCTCATCCTCTTATCTGAGGCAATCCATTTCTGATGACAGTGAGCTTGGTAAGACCTCCGAAGCTGATGAGAACCCAAACCGTGATTTCACCACCACTGAAGGGGTCTCTTTCTCGCATGAAACGTGAATTCCTCTGTTTTCCTATTTCACACCAGATCAGGACACAATGATTATCAGGCTGCTAACTGAACGGTGACTCATCAGAGAAGAGGACAGTTAGCCACCCATCATGGGTTCAATGACGATGCTCATTAGCCCACCTTCTATGGGTTCTACGGTGTTAATAATGGAGTGCATACCATTGGCATGAAGTCAAACATTGTGGAGCTGATTTAATATGATCTGGGCGCAGTGGCACCAAGAAACTGTCCCTGCAACTCTTTTGCATTGCTGTGCCTAATCTGAAGCAGAAACGAATAAAACAAATCTCCTTAACATGTAGATAAAACCTGTGTTAATATATGCATCTGTGTACCATACTTAACCCATTATAACACGTTCAAACTATGTGGTCTGCTTATACTCAGTCATATTGTCCATGTTGACATAAAACTGTGTTTTATATTAAGTACAAAAACACATGTTCCCCTCCTCTATACCTGATGGGCAAGAGTTGTGTGTTGTGTGCTCAGATTGTATGACTTCACATTCCTGTCCCTTTATATAAACATCCTGCCTTTCTCAAGTACTAAGAAGAGCTAGGCACTGCAGGACCCACATAAGATTTCATAAGTCTTTTTATACAGTATACAGCATGCATTAGATATTTATACAGCACGTAGTGCCCTTATTTCACTTTGGCAACACCGGTTACCTAACACACACTTTTGGAATGTGGAAGGAAACTGGAGTAAACTCACAGGGACCTGGGGACGACATACAAAATCCAAACAGGTCTGGAGTCAGGATTGAGACTCTGAAAGCTGTGACAGTGCTAACTCCTGTGTACTGTGCCAACGAATTTAAGTATATCTTCACATGATTAATTAACAGTGGTATTCCTCCAAATCTGTAACAGTCATCCATGCCTGCAGCTTGAATAAGCCCATGAATAAATTCACAAAGGTTTTGCATCAAAATGCAATTAAGTGACACATGCAGAACATCTATGCAGCTAATATACAGCACCATGTCCAGGATGATCTGGATGATCCAGAGGAGACATGGAAGTAGGTCATGTGGTCAGATGAGACCAAAATAGAGCTTTTTGGTATGAACTCCATTCACTGTGTATGGAGGAAGAAGAAGGATTAGAACACCGTGAACTCAACCAAACCCAGCTGTGAAGTATGTGGGTGAAAACATCATACTATGGGGGTGCTTTTCTGCAAATGGGACAGGATGACTGCATCATATTGAAGGAAGGTTGGATGGGGTCATGTATCTCAAGGTTTTGGTCAACAACCTAGTTTCCTCAGTAAGAGCACTGAAGATGGGTCGTGGCTGGGTTTTTCAGCATGACAATAACCCGAAACACACAGCCAGGCAAACTAAGGAGTGGCTCCATAAGAAGCATGTCAAGGTCTTGGAGTGGCCTAGCCAGTCTCCAGACCTGAACCCAATAGAAAATCTATGGAGTGAGCTGAAACTCCTAAACACAACGACAACGCCCAACGACAACCCTGAAACCTGAAAGATCTGGAGAAAATCTACATGGAGGAGTGATCCAAAATCCCTGCTGCAGTGTATGCAAACTTGATTAAGAACTACAGGAAACATCTGCCCTCTGTGACTGCAAGGTTTCTGTACCAAATATTAAGTTATGTTTTTCTATTGTATGAAATACTTATTTTAAACAATAAAATGCAAATTATTTATTTAAAATCATACAATACATCTTCTGGATATCTTTTTAGATTCTGTCTCTCATAGTTTAAGTGTACCTATGATTAAAAAAATCTCTCCATTCTTTGTAGGTGAGAAAACTTGCAAAAATCGGCAGTGTATCAGCAATTTTATATATATATATATATATATATATACGTATATATAGATAATTATTATTATTACATCTATTTCTAAATGAAAGGCTGCGTTCCAACCCCAGCCCCCACCGCCACCGCTTTCTGTTAAGCCACGCCCTTTCCCGTGCCGCGCCTCTGCTGCGTTAACATGCAGTGTTTTGTTGTTGCCAGGTCTGAGTTTTTCACCTTCGAAAAATTAATTTCACAGCAGGTTGGGTATTATGACCTATGGTTGGGTGGAAATGTATACATTATACATTATAAATGCTTTTTATGAATAGCTAATAAATATAACTAGCATATACATAATAAAAAAAATATGAATAAAGATAATTTATGTTCTTTATTTATAAGTATTACAAACTAATATTTGTTCAAACTGTATATTTTAAATAATACATGCTATTTTTGCAATGTGATGTTTAGAACACAAGTTACTTATAAGATCAAACAGTGAGATATAATCTTTTTACTTTTTGATCCAGTCTTGTTTTTCAGATTTCAGATTTGAAAAAATACTACTCACAAAAATGAGGGCATATTTAAAATGAAATATCCCATGATGAAATATCCATTAAATTTTGTGAGAAGTGTATTATTGAAAAAGTAAGATAAATCCTTTCTCTGTTTTAGCAACATCATTTCTCATTCGGAATGATTAAAGGTGTCATTCGTAATTTCTATAGAGAGGTCGTTATGCAATATGCATGTTTAAAAGTTTGTAGAGGCTTTGCACTTAAAATACTGGACTATATACCAGCAGGGCCCAGCATTCAAATCTTAACTCTGCCGAGCAGCTAGTACTGGCTCCATAACCTATGCTCTAATCGTTTCATTTGTAAGTTGCTTTGGATAAGTGCGCCTGGCTAATTCACCAAATGTAACCTGTCAGCTTTTAGTGCAAGCTGAGGCTCTACACAGAAGAATTAGCATTGCTCATGTTTATACTGTATATTATTTAGAGCTCATAAGGTATCTGAAAACAGAAAGTTAGGTAAACGCAGAGATGGAGATCCCAGTTGTGAGGCCCATACCTTATCAATAAATAACCCCATGATTTCTGAGTAGGTAAGACAGATATATTTATGTATTTATAGAGATGAGGGTGGATTTACTAAAATCGAGTTCAGTAGGAACTGTGTTGTTGACCACCAGCTTGATTAAAGTTGGTATTCTATACCGATCTGGCAACCCTATCTGCTGAGCTGCGAATGGAGCGCCGCTTTCAGTTGATCTGGTGTGGGAGATAAAGGGAGTTAAGCAGGGAGGAGGTCGGAGAAGAGAGGCTCACTGACAGGCACACTGAGCGCAGTACTACACTAGCCAAGCCGCGTCGATTCCGTTTTTAGTTATTAAATATTGTGCCGGATTTATACACCATGTCATCCGGACCTGTCTATATTTTACGCATGCGTGTAAATTGCAAGTCACGGTGTGAAGGGTATAACCGGACGTACTGAGCGTCCATCGCTATATTTACTGTAGCTTATCAGTATAAAGAAGCGGTTGTAGCAGGATTAGATATGCACGTCTCGTTGTACCGGGTCTTTTTGGAATAGGGTGGACTTAAATTAAAAATGCTAAACAATAAAGCGCAGAGTTGAGAGACGTATAGAGGCGACAATGCGAGGCAGCGGGGAGCGCGGTGCAGGTGGATGGCCGACCTGATGCTGGAAATAGAGACACTACGGTGAGAGAGAGAGAGAGAGCGAGCAGGAGAGAAAGAGAGAGAGAGAGTTTTTGTCTGCAGTTTCACTACTATGCGTTCCAACGATCAGTGATCGCCATGCTGCCTGGGGTCGGTGTGTTTGGGACGAGCCTAACGGCGCGGGTGATCATCCCATTACTGAAGAGCGAAGGTTTCTCTGTGGAGGCGCTGTGGGGGCGCACGCAGGAAGAGGCCGAGGAGCTGGCTAAGGAGATGGAGGTGCCCTTCTACACAAGCCGGATCGATGATGTGCTCCTGCACCAAGATGTGGATCTCGTGTGCATCAATCTGCCGCCACCACTTACCCGCCAGATAGCAGTCAAGACCCTGGGTGAGGAATAAGTAGTATAATATACAGTAGGCCTACTATGTACAGTATAGTATTAATTATAATCAAACTGGTACAAAATGAGTTTTAATACAATATTTTAGTAATATGACTTTGAACTATGCAGACTACATGCCATTTTTAAAACATCCACAAGTGTTTATGTGTTATGTGTTCAATGTGTTAACTAAATATATGCTGCTCACAAAAATTAGGGGATATTTCAAAAGAATTTTTCTAAGCAGTATATTGAACTAGGCTTATATTCAATAAAAATGTGCAGCACTTATCTTACAGTATCACCTGTCTGCACTAGTCTGCCACTGGATATAGTTCTCAACACTGAGTATGAGTTTAAGATTGTATCAGTTGTAAGTTTAACATTGTATCAGTTGTAAGTTGGCCAAATTGAGGGCAACTGTTACATGGCTAAATGTAAAGATAACTTACAGTGAGGTTATCGGTCATTATTTGCTGATATCTTTGTAGACTGAATATTACAGTATGTGACTGGTCCATCCCAGTAGCATCATAAATACAATGACAGTCAAAAATAATTACTCACATACATGTACAATAGTCTTGTATCTTGCATTTTAATGTTTTGCAATATGTATATTAATGCGTGAATGTTTCTATTTTTTTCAAATAATGCAGGAAAACCAAAAATATTAGAAATCACAACATCTATTTGTCTAATGACTGTTGCATGGTTTTCAGATGTCTATTCTTGTGATTACCAGATTATTTGTTCATAGTAGCATAGGAAAGATACATTCTGTGTTAATATAAACATAAACATTAAGAGTTTATATAGACTCACACTCAACTGTAAATTATTGTGCCAGTAATATAATGATTTGCAAAGCACTATTGACAAAAGGTTGATGGAGAGCAGAACTGGGAATTTGCTGGTAGACTTACTTATCCTGTTTATCTTTATTCAATAGCTATCCTATCGAGAGAGCAGCACGGTGCCTCGGTTTGTAGCACCGCTGCCTCACAGCAAGAAGGTCGCGGGTTTAATCCCAGGGTGGGTCCTTTCTGTGTGGAGTCTGCATGTCCTCCCCGGGTACTCCGGTTTCCTCCCACAGTCCAAAGACATTGGTGTTAGGTTAACTGGCGTCTCTAAAGTTGGCCTTTGTGTTTGACTGTGTATTTGTGTGTGCCCTACGATGGATTTGCACCCTGTCTAGAGTTGTTCCTGCCCTTGTGCCCAGTGTTGCTGACCCCGTGTGGATTAAGAGGATAATGGATAGATAATTGATGGATATCCTATTGGATGGATATCCTATTGAGAATTTCTGGAATGACACTGGGAAAGCTGACAAGCATCCAGCTTTAATGGGTAGTCTGTGATCAGCGCTGCAAAGGGCGAGGAAAAGTTAGATCATTTAAAAATTGTTGTCAAATGTGAATATCAAATCAGTCAAAACTGTATAAGGAAGCTACCAAGGCTGTAAGGAAACCCAAAATGCCGGTATATCCCTAAAAAACCTGTTCTGTTTGTACTTTGTTTCAATGTTTTAATTCTTAGAAAGAGTAAAATAAGCTTATGGGAATAACTCATATGAGCTGAGGCTCAATGTATACAGTTGAGCAATGTTCGCAAATCTTAGGCTGCGTCCGAAATCGCATACTTTGACAGTACGCACTAAATTTGACTCAGTACGCACTGCTCGACCGTTAAAGCAGTAC
>JAVSBV010162076.1:2500-14445 GCA_033117975.1 Parotocinclus spilosoma | reverse complement strand
GTCCGAGTCAAGAACGAGACTTTTAGCAGTCGGGTCCGAGTCAAGCCCAAGACTTTAAGCAGTCGGGTTCGAGTCAAGCCCAAGACTTTAAGCAGTCGGGTCCGAGTCAAGCCCAAGACTTTAAGCAGTCGGGTCCGAGTCAAGAACGAGACTTTTAGCAGTCGGGTCCGAGTCAAGAACAAGAACAGGAGTGTCTGAGACCAGATGAAAATTTTTCAGAATAAAAGAACAAACGAAACAAAAAATTAAAAATGTAATTAATATAATGTTATATTCATTATACGTTATATTTATTAATCGAGAACTGAAAACACCGAGCACGGGGCAAATGTTTCCCATAGGGAACAAGGTTAATTGAATAAATGGGTTCCAGATCCCCAGAAAATCCCCCTTTATAGGATATTCTATACATTTATAGTTATATTGCATTAGAGCTGTGCCCTCGTGCTGTTTTACCGAGTAATGGATTAAACGTGAAAAGTAAAAGCAAAACACTTACTCTATTGGTGAACTGTGAAAGCTAAACAGATTTAGTTCCCGTTTTCCTTTCGGTTGGCTGTTGTTACTACCTTTTAGGACCCGTGGAGATTTATTTACACTGAGAATACAGGACTGCAGAGGCCGAATTCGTATAATTAGCGCATAATTGGACCAGGTTGTTTTGCGAATCAGGCAAAAAAATAAGTAGACGCCTTAAAATGTTGTGCCGTTTTTATTTTGTGTAAAAATCACACAGCTGCTAGTTCATTCTGCAGAGATACGTCCATGCAGTTAAACATCTACGATCCCACAGCCATAAGAGAAGCAATTAAATAGAATATCCGCTATTAGTCGGCAAATTTATGCAATTTTTTTTTCTTACATACGAGACCAAAAGGTGTGTGTGTGTGTGTGTGTGTGTATCGTACAACATACAACAAACAAACCCCTCATACAGTACATGGAGCTGAACAGCAGGAGAAAGGGCGGTTCGCCTCGGGTTCGACTCTGAAATGGCCGACGCTGATCGGATTAGACCGGGAGCGACATGGGGGGAGGGGGGGGGGATAAAGCCCTGATTTGGGGGGGCGGGTTAGATGGGCGTGGCGGCCGCCTCCGGCTGTAGCTACGCTCCATTATGGAACGCGACTGCTGGGAGTCGCCTCTCTATTCAGACGTCAGGGTCCGGTAAAATCTCCACGTGGGTTTTGAGCTCAGAAACAGCACCAGATCCTCCGTTACTCCTCCTCCTCCTCCTCCTCCTCCGTGCCAGTACTCACCGGCACTAGCATCCTGGCATCGAATCGCGCCCATAATGCCACAAAGATGGCGTTTATGCCCCTGCAAACCCGAGCGCCAATCGTAAACGAGACGACGAGCGCGTTCACAACGAACTTAACGATAAGCGACGCTGTATTTTATCTCAGTAACCAGTTTTCTCAGTCTGGTTGAGCACGGTTGCCAGGTCCTCTTATACTAAGAATGCTCTCTCAGGCCCGTTTCCACAGACCAGGGGCCGGGTTCAAAAAAAGCTTTCTTGAGAAAAAGACAAACCCTAAGAAGTTCATAGCAGTGTTCTTAAATATAAAAAAAAAAAAAAAAACACGTCAGAAGTTCTGAGTTTCTCTTGAAGAAATCTTGATTATTTCCTACCTTAAGCTACTTTGCATTTTAGAGCAAAGCGACACGTTTTAAGTTCGTATTTATCGTTTTTCGGAAGAAACAGAGAACAAAGAACCCTCCTTGGAAAACGCGAAAAATTGTGTTGTGATAGCGCGCTAAATTTCGAACATCAACCCTTATCGGGTAAGGTTAGGAAACATTTAAGAACGCACCGTTTTCAAGAATACCAGTCGTTCTTAAAAAAAAAAAAGAATTAAGGGAAAAAAAAAAGATCATTCTTCAGATGTTAGTTGAAAAAGGTTTTCTTTCTGAAGACGCTTCTGTGAATGCGGTCCCCGGTTGCTCGTTTCTCCCGTGGGATCTGGCAACCCTGTAGTAATTCAATGCAGCCCCCCCAAGGAGCATCTTTTGGGTGGGAAACTGGAGATTTGGGGGGCATTCCTTGCAACTGACCTACTTTTGATTGTTCACTGTGTGGACCTGGCATCCCAAAGGATCAGGAGGAGGACCGGGGGACGTGCCACGTGGGCATAAACGAGGCTGGCACAACGTAAAAGATCCGCGTTTCGATGCCTGTACAAGGTAGAAAAAACGGTTTGGTTACAGCACGGGTGTTAAAATGAACTTCCAGGCATCCGGGTGGAGCTACGGGAGCTGGACCGGGGTCCGTTACGATCCGGGAAGCTTTAGGACCACGGCTGAGGCCGTAGACGTTTTAATAACACACACACGCACACGCGCACACACGGTCCCTCCGGGCGTCCGTTTCACAAACCTACTTCCGAATCGTCCATGATTATCAGGCAACGGATTTGGGAGGTGGAGCAGCGCCCCCTTGTCCTCTCCACCGGGACTGCCGCTGACTCATCAAAAGGGCCAGAATGTTCTACAGTCCTATCACCGACTCTCGGTCCAGTGCTCTGTTGGGGTAGGAGGAGAAGGAGGAGGAGGAGGTTGAGGGAGGGGAGGTGCTGGGGGGCGGGGGGGGGGCGGAGCTACAGATTCCTTCCTTGTTTTATTTCGGAGGAGCAAGAGGATCCGCCAAAGCTCGCTCTCCGGTCCCTTTCTTCACTCGCTCACAGATGGGAGAACGGTCTGAGCTGCTCCAGCTGCACCTCCAACGATATTCTCTCCTCCAGGAGGTCCTGCAAAGATTCAGAGTCATCGTGAGAAGGGCAGGAGACCTTCAAAGAAAAAAACAACAACCAAAAAACCAAAAAAAAACCAAAACAAAACGATGCTCCTCAAAGACAGACGGGAAGGGATTTGGTGTGGACATTAGTCAAAAATGTTTAAACGATTAAGAATCTGGAGGAATTTCAGCCCTAAAAACTCAACTGAACACGGGTGATCATCTCCCCTCCCTCAGAACCGTCATTCTTCAATATCCAACCTTTATCAAGCTCGACAATACAGGGTTGCATTCACAAACACCGCTTAAAACTTTACCGTACCAAAAGAACAAGCCTCGGGTTATAACCACGCCCACAAGCCCCGCCCACTTCTCTGGGCTCGGAGGCACCCAGGATGGACCGATCGGGATTACAGATCTTTTTTCGGCCCAAATATGAAAAAAGGAGCGTCCAGACCGTTATGAGGAACGAGTCCAGGTACGGGGTGGGGTCCGGACCCTTGGTTAAAGGTCATTTACAGTTCCGGGACGCAGCATTAATGCAGAAAAGTACGCCGAGGTTTGTGTGTTTCTGTGGGACGGACCTTTAACTGCTGCTGTAACTCGCTGTTGAGTCGGGCCAGCACCGTGTTGGTCTCCTTGTTCCTTCGAATGGAAGCCTGGATGGCCTTCTTATCCTTCCCCGCCGACCTGCTTCGGACACAGAGGAACAAAAGAGTTGACGATTGACGCGAACAAAGGGACGCGAGAAGTAGCGGGCGTCGCCTCGTACCGCGGAATGGAAGGCTGGGGAGCCAGGACGGCCTTCTGCGGGTGCTCGTCCAACTCGGGTCTGAGCTCGTCCTCCGACTTCAGCCTTCGTCTCACAGGCTTGGGAGGCGGAGCCAGAGGAGTCGATCCTTTGGCCTGTTGGAAAAGGGGCGGGTTTAGCGGGAAGCGGGATTCTACGCGACCTGTAGACCTGTATTGTGGGGGCGTCGGACGAAAACGTACAGAGTTCGCGGTGGCGACGGCGACGGCGGCGGCGGGTCGCTCCTCGGCCTGAGCCTCGTTCTTCGCCGGTCTGGCCGCTGCGCCGGGTTCCGGACCTTTCTCCGCCTGCGCGGGGAGGGGGCGAGAACGAAAGACTGATCCCGTTCATAAGGCCGACTCGCGGTTCATAAACCCGACTCACCTGACCGCCGTCCTGCTGCACGTCTGCGTCGTCGGCGGGCGGCTCCACGGCGAACGCCTGGAACTGGCTAAAATCTGCAAAGTTGGGCTGCTCGGGCATCTGCTGAGGTGACGTGCTGGAATGCCCCGGAAGAACGTCCCCCTCTGCCGAGCGGTGGCCGTGCGGCGCCGACGTCTGGGCATGAGCAGAGGGACACTTTTTATCAGCCTTAAATGATGGTTAACCATCCCAATAAGGACATAACGCACCGAAATAAGGAAACAACATCAATTAAAAAAAGGTGAGTTCCGGTTGTACCTGTGTAGCCAGGGGTCGAGGAGGCACCGCGGGGAGAAAAGCCACCACACCCGCCTGCTGCTGAGCTCCTGGGCACCCCACGCGCACACACACACACACACACACACACACACACGCACGGTCAGCATGGCGACACACCCTGAGCACTGATACACATCCACAGAGACGACCCCGGTACCTGCGGCGACGGCTGAAAAGTTTCTGTTCATGTCTAGAGAGGAGGAGCGCGAGTGTGAAGCGTGAGGGCGTGGCGGAGGAGGGGGTGGAGCCACCGCCTTCAGTCCTTCAGGAGACGTCCCGGAGTGGGACCTACAACAAACACGCAGCGGGTTAAAACGAACAGTAGAAATAGAAGGAAGAAAAAAAAAAAAAACAACAACAACAAAAAACAACGGGTCTGAATCTGAATCCGAATCCAAAGCTGAATCTAATGAGTTAAATGACTCCTTAAGATTCGTTCGCCTGCTGAAATGTGACGGCTGGTGATGAGCTTATGGCGAAATAATGAAATAAGGTCCTGAAAATGGTAGGAAAAATAATTATTATAGCCAGGTCAGGATGAACGGGTTCCAAAGGAACTGACACGAAATGGGAAGTGAATCTGTCGTCTGATTAAATGATTCACCGATTGGCTCTTTGCTGATCTGGTGATCTTGAACAAAATGATTCAGTGATTCAGTGATTTAAACGTTACCGCGCTGGACGATACGAATCTCTCCTCTCAGTAACTGATTCAGTGATTCAAACAGAGAAGCAAAGCTGCCTAGCGTTTAAATGATTCAGTGATTCAAAAAGTGAAATATTTATAAAAACGATTCGATTTGACTCACGGTCAAGAGATCCAAACGCTGATTGATTCACGATAAATGATTCACTGATTCAAAACAGAACGATCCGCTGATTTAAACGCTCATCAACTCGTTGACAAAATGACAAACGATTCAGTGATTCAATGTGACATTGAATTCATACAGTGAGGGATTTATTATAAATGATTCACTGACTCAAAACAGTGATTGACTCATGAAAAATGATTCAGTGATTCAAACAGTGACAGGCTAAATGGAAAAGGAGTGAATCTATGCTCTTATTAAACGATTCACTGATTCAAACTGATTGACTCTTATTATAAATGATTCACACTGATAGAGTCGTATGATGAATGACTCAGTGATTTGAACACTGATAGAGTCGTATGATGAATGACTCAGTGATTTGAACAGTCGTATGATGAATGACTCAGTGATTTGAACAGAGTCGTATGATGAACGACTCAGTGATTCAAACAGAGTCGTATGATGAACGACTCAGTGATTCAAACACTGACAGAGTCGTATGATGAACGACTCAGTGATTCAAACACTGAGAGTCGTATGATGAACGACTCAGTGATTCAAACACTGATAGTCGTATGATGAACGACTCAGTGATTCAAACACTGATAGAGTCGTATGATGAACGACTCAGTGATTCAAACACTGATAGAGTCGTATGATAAACGACTCAGTGATTCAAACACTGATAGAGTCGTATGGTGAATGACTCAGTGATTCAAACACTGATAGAGTCGTATGATAAATGACTCAGTGATTCAAACACTGATAGAGTCGTATGATAAATGACTCAGTGATTCAAACACTCTTATTAAACGATTCACTGATTGACACATTGATTCACTCATCATGATCCAGTGATTCACACACTGACCCTTATTATAAATGATTCAGTGATTCAAACAGTGACAGGCTGAATTAATTCCACTATGAAACGATTCACTGATTCAAACACTGATTCCCTAAATGAGAAATGAGCGTCTGAAATATGCAAACGACTCACTGATTCGAAACAGAACGACTCACTGATTCAAGCACTGACTCGCTGAACGGAGTCGTTATAAACGCCGACACACGGAGAAAGAGAAGCGAATCTTAAACGATCAAACGATTCACTGATTCAAATCTACTAAATGGTGAGGCCACGCCCCTCCGTCATTACGAGGATCACCTCTGTCTGGTCGCAGCACTCGAGATCGGTTCTTGATCAGAGGTAAAGGAATCAGAGCTGCTGTAACCGTCACCTGTATAAAAAAACACAACAACACACACAGAGGATCAAACCACCACACACACACACACACACACACACACACACACACACAGGTCGTTAAACCCGACCACTGTCACGACCCACTTACCTACGGCTGGGCCGGGAAATTTCATTTTTTTCTCCTCTGAGAGCTCGGGTGGTTTAGCGATTAATGGACTGGTTGGGTGTGTGTGGTCTGGAAAACAAACCCAGAAAACAAAAGGTAATTATTAATTTATTCAGTAATTATTTCGCTCTAAAATATGCACATAAAGTGAAACACTTCAGTCACGGACCGTATTTAATCATTCCTAAACGTGGTAAACATTTTTCACTATAACATTCCCCCGAAATATGAGCCAGCGAAAACAAACCTTGGGTTTGTTTCCACCCAAAAAGCATGTTAATTAAAAAATATTTTGTAAATGGAGGGCGGGGTGAGGTCACGGGCAATTACAAAATTCGTATAAAACACGATTTCCTGTGAAGACGTGACAGTAAAATTAATTATTTGGTCAAAATTAGGCCAGACTTTTTTAATTTCTTGTTCCTCTGATGTTTCTACTTAAGAATCTACTGAGGAGGGAGGAAAAAATACAAATAAATCCTTATTTTTCAGCACTTTTAAATTTTTTCGAGGACTATGTGGAATCAATACAAGGAAGGAGGGAGAAATAAAAATAAATGTTTATTTAAAAATACATTTTATTTAACCTACAATTAAATTAATGTGAATCTGGAAAAAAAATAAATGAACAGAGGAACCGCTGGCTCTCCACCGGAGGGCGGAAAAAGCTGAAGAATATTTATTTATTTATTTTTACATTTTTTTAATTTCAACCATTAGTACTGTGGCGGATCCGAGAAATATTAAAAAAAAATAAATATATATATATATACATACATACATATAGATTTTTTGTATTCTTCAAATATGATTGTTGGCGGATCTGCGAAACAATCAATAAAAAAAAAAGTCTGGCCTTATTTTAAAAAAATAAATAAATAAAAAAAAATAAAATAAAAAAAAAGGAACGAAAACCACGATCACAGCTTCTAACGAGACGGAGCGCTCGAGATTATTGATCGATTAACACCCCAAATATAGCTTTAAATTAAACCTCCCGAACCCCTTCATAACGAAAAAGATATATAATGACAGCGCCCTCTGGTGTTCAAACAGCACATATACCTTATAAAAGAGAGCGATCTCTCCGCAATTATGAGGCGACGTCGATAAATCGTTACGCCCCTAGCCATGATGTTACTCATTCTATTTTAATTACACTGACATTTCTGTTCGGAAATGTTGAAAGTTCGGTTTTTGACGCATTTCGACTACAAAAATTTGCCCGAATTCTAAACTCGAGACTCGTTTCATGATTCCTGATTCTCTCTCGGTGCAGATCTGCACTGTTTATATTGTGTGTGTGCTTTTGTTTTTTTAAATATCTACAGTCCTGTATTCTCAGAGCAAATAAATCTCCGGGGGGGTTCCTAAAAAGGTTAGTAATTACAGCCAACCGAAAGGAAAACCGGAACTGAATCCTCCAGGACACAGAACTCACGAATAGAAAGTGTTTTGCTTTTACTTATCACTTCCGATCGATTACTCAGTACATTTCTTAGCACTTTATTGTAAAATAATTAAAATTAATGACACGAACGTTTCTCGTAAACATCATCCCTGGACATTTTATTAGCTGTAAAACGGCAGCGCTTCGAGGTTTAACATAAAAAAACAAAACAAAAAAAAAAGGGGTAAAACATCCAGACAAACTGCAACCAGAATACGTTCTGAGTCGCCTAAAATCCCCGGACTTTCCTTTCCCCACTGTGAGGTTCGGTTTGCAGTTTAATATTTTTATTTTTAAATCCGTGACGTAAACTTAAGATGTTCTTTACCGCTCCCGGTTCGCTTCAGCTCCATCTCCTGCATGTGGATCTTGCTCGGGGTCATGCGGATGGGGACGGGATGAACGATGGCGGTGTCCTGTGAAACAGGTCCTCAATTAGTCACAAAGCATTTACACAACACACACACACACACACACACAGCAGGCCACTGGAGAGCAGTAATTTGGGGATATACTGAGTGATTATGCAGGCAGACAGGGAGTCCTGTTTCAGCAGGCCTGTGTGTGTGTGTGTGTGTGTGTGTGTGTGTGTGTGTGTGTGTGTTTACAGTTGATTGACTTCTGTCTGAACCAAGGTTGTCTAGGCTGCCTGGGAGGCCCCCCCAGGCTCTCTCACACACACACACACACACACACACACATACCTTAAGAGATGTTTAGGTACATTATTGTGGTGTTTCCAAAGTTCCAGTGTGTGTTTGTGTCTGTGTGTGGCCCTAGAACTACCTCACCTCCCTTTACTCAGTAAAGTCATTACAGCAAAGTGTGTGTGTGTGTGTGTGTGTGTGTGAGAGAGAGAGAGAGAGAGAGCCTCATAAACATGACTGATGTGTTTACAGAGTTCTTGCTCACGTGAGATGTTACAACACTCTGTGGTGTGTGTGTGTGTGCGTGTGCGCGCGCGCGCGCGTGTGTGTGTGTGTGTGTGTGTGTGTGTTTGATACACACCTGGGACGTCGATTAACCTTTTATACACGCTGAGGAAAGCAGCCTCCGATTCCTTGCTCCTTTCACACAAAGCGTCGATCTGCATAACACACACACACAAACACACAGTTCTGGTAAACGTGCGTTTTGGGGACGTCACCTTCCTCCTTAACCTCAGTAACCTAAAACCTAATCTTTTTTTTTTTTTTTTTTTCTCATTTGGCCTTTCAGAAGAATCCAGATTTGGAGCAGGGAAAAAACGTCAGATTTATCGACCTCTGTGAGGTCCTCACAATGACATGTAAACACGCACGCGCAAACACACGAGCACGCAAGGATTAAGATTTTAATTCTTTTAATGATCTACAACACCCCGACCGGCTACGAACCGAACCCATGATGACATAAGCAACAATTTGAGAGTTTGAAGCCTCCGGATATAGGTGGCAGTAGGTGTGTGTGTGTGTGAGAACATTTAAGTTTATATATCATTGCGAGGACAATAAAAAAACAACCCATAAGAGGCCTTACGTATTTACAGCAATCACGTAGGCGGAAAGTCCCCACTATGCTATGAAGACAATGTTCTGCGTGTGTAAGATGATGAGAGCGGTGTTTAGGTGACTTCATGCCATACTGGAGACACAAACATGCTCTCAGACGCTCATGGGGTGGTGGGGGGGGGTGTATAGCAGGCCGAGCGACACACACTCCTGTCCCAAATAAGGCTCCCAGTGTAAACAAACAAAAGCAGGCTATTTATATCTGGTTTGATTTCGTTTCGCATGTCAGACAGTCCCGTGGCGGGGCGGTGGGGGTGGGGGTGGTGGTGGTGGGGTGGGGGGGATTAAGGCAGCTCCCTCTGACATCACGTTCCCAAACGGACCTGGGTTCAGCAGATAATCCCTTATAGACGACGAGCGATTACCTCGAAGGCACGCGTGAACAGCTTGTGAAACGATATTTGCGTGTAACGTCTCGTGAATCGGTTCCTCACAAAGAATAACCTCAGAACAGCTTCTACCGGAGACGCCGCGTCTGCCGCGGACGAGTGAGTAATCAGGACAGATTTAACGACGGGAAACTCGTTAGGACCTTGGGTTCAGACGTTTACCTTCAGTCATTTAGCAGCCCTGCCATCCTAACGGATTCACTGATCCAATCCAAACTATCGTGGTTTAAGGGCCTTGCTCTGGCAGCCAACAGCGGCGGCTCGGCAGAGGTGGGATCCGAACCCTGGACGGCTCACAAACTCTGGACAAATTCAGTCTCAAAAATAGCATCGTCCGTTACTGAACTAACTTTTAAGCTTTCTTAGCAGTGCTGCTGGAGTTTCATGCTGCACATGGCATCAGCGATTGTTTATATACTCCGTGCTCTTAATCGATAAGTAACTACATTTTCTCTTTTCTCTTCCGAGCTGGACTTTCCCACTGAGCACTCGTATACTTAAAGTGACTCAAAAATATTTTACATTGTCATTATTTACTTGATTTCTTCCTTATAACGTTTTTCCTTGCCACTGTCGCCCTAGGCTCGCTCAATTCGGGCTTGGCCTTTTAAGATAAAATGTTAAAGGGCGTAAAAAGCATCAGAATCCGAGCAGAAAAAGGCTGACGTGACAAACAAATAAAGATACGAGCATTTATTATTATAGCTCGAATTAATTTAGTGTCTTTAATCGTAGGAAAGAAACACATCCAGCACGTCACAGCCTTAAGGCTTCAGCTTCAACCCGTCGGTCCTACCGGCAACGACCGACCGAAGGTGAGAGAAGCTCTGATATAAGGCAGAACCGCGGAGGTTCTGACAGACACATGACCTTTAGGTAAACGCGTTTATCATTTGTGCTAATGGAACAGTAAGTAGTTCAGAGAAAACTCTACATTCTACTTCTGTTCTCAACTCACTGTACGAGCTAAACGTTTACAGAAAACTCTGTGTGTGTGTGTGTGTGTGTGTGTGTTTGGTTGTACAGGAGCAGAAATGTCTAATAAAAGCAGTAAATTTTTAGTCTTGTGGGAGAAACATTAAACATTCCCAGATGTTTCGGTGCCTGAAAACATCTGTAACGACTCAGACAGCTGGAGTGATTAGACTATACTCTCTCTCTCTCTGTCTGTGTTTGGACAATTTTCACTCCCATCGCGGCTCTGAAACGGCTTTAGTAAAGCTTCTAAACGACGCTGGTCCTCAGACTGAGGATAAAATGGCAGCACTGGCGAGATCAGAGCTCAAAACTTGGTCGTTCTTTGCAGAAACGTTGCTCTGGTTCATAAAGAAACGCCTGATCCTGTTACCTTCCAATCAAACCCCCTCACACGGACATGAACGTCGGTTCGAACGTGAGCAGGACGATAAGAATAAGAAGAACAGAATCTAATCTGGAGCGCTACCTTACGATCAATAGCTGCATATGAGGGACAGGGACAAACAAACTCAGCGAAGAAACCGAGCAGAGGATTAAATTAGAGCAATGCAGGACAGGTGAGAGGAATCAATACCGGTATAACAGTGTAGTGGGGTGGCAGAAGGTCCGGGACGGTGTCTGGGAGTTCAACGATAATAAAGAGCACTCAGACAAACAGGATAAGATAAACCTGGGAAAAGAAATCGAATTTAAATTCATCTAAATTTTAAGACTTTAGTCCCGGGAGCAGCTTACCAAAAAAGGGTTTTGGGGCTGCAACGGAAAAGACCCGGACGCTTCCGGACCTCATCGAGTCGAGAACATCAGAAGAGGTGAGGAATCTCTAAAAAGCTGAAGTCGGAGGCGAAATCAGACCGAGGTAAAGGGAGCAAGCGCAACCGAAACCGAGGCGGGACGAGAAAAGATAAAAGCATGAACGAACGTTCTTTAAATTACAAGATGCTTTTTTAGCTTAAGCCGCCTCTGCCTGCTCATTTATGTAGACAAAAGAGATCTGTAATCACCGTGATCATTTAATTAGGGGTTGTCATAAAAACAGAGAAATTAAAACGCAAATTAAAACGCAAACGAAAAAAAAACAGTCCTTTTTTTTTTTTGGTTTCGCCCAATAACTTTTCTTTCTAGCACGTACGGGCGCATCGCTAGGACACCGTTTACATA
>JAVSBV010162065.1:0-12020 GCA_033117975.1 Parotocinclus spilosoma | reverse complement strand
CTTATATCAGCTGCTCTCCGTTACACCACACAGCTATAAAGGATGAGTAACGTTACTCTCTTATATCAGCTGCTCTCCGTTACACCACACAGCTATAAAGGATGAGTAACGTTACTCTCTTATATCAGCTGCTCTCGGTTCTGTGGGTGTGTGGTTTTTTGTGTGTGTGTGTGTGTGTGTGTGTGTGTGTGTGTGTGTGTGTTGGATATAAAGTATGTGGGGACCACAAGCGTTGCTACACACTGATGTTATCAGGCTGTGAAGATAAAGCCCTGACCTGCAGTAATGCTTTATGCCCTCTCATCTCTCTTTGTCCCTCTTGATTTTTCTCTCTCAAACACACACACACACACACAGACGGGCCTTGTAACACAGCTGGTAAATGACCAACAGCTCTTATTTGTAACTTAATATAATTGTACACGTTTACCATGTTTACACCAATGTTTGGAAAAAAAAAAAAGAGTTCTAGAAATCACACAGTAAATCTTCAGCGGAAATAGAGCAGGCTGAATTTGGCAGCTGTGTTGTTTAGTGCCAAACACAAGTGCAGCATCATGCTTTGGTTTTGTTGCTGCTTGCTATGAACATCCTGCCTCTTAGTTTAGAAAAAGGTCCGAATACATACGGCTTTTAGTTCCTGCAGTCACTACATCTGACAGAGCAGAAATCTCAAACGGTGTTGATCAGCAGCTACTGGAAACCTTATTAGTGCAACATGAAGATGTTAAAAAATACTGCTCACAAGAATTAGAAGGAAAGAATGAAGTATTCGTGAGCAATGTACAATAATGGATCACATACTTTTTTCCAGCTGAAATAATTAATGTCCTATGAAGACACAAGTCTATTTGTTTTGTTTTTTTTATTATAGCATTTTATGAGTAATTCATCCTAAATCCGGCTCATTCCTGTTAGAATGTTAAGACTCAACAAATGACCAGGGGTGGCTGGATTTAAAATAACACAAGCCCAGATGTTCACGTTCACACACCATCACTTTTACTAATTAGTCCAAACGGGTAAAATTTGGATAAAAAAAATATTTGAAAAACAAAGGTTAACCGAAGTGTCGAAAGGAAAGATTGCCATTTGTGATGTTTGTGCCTAAATAAACATGCCCATTCTTATGGTGTTTATTTACGCAACAACTTACCCACAACACACTTGTGCATGCAGGCTTGAACTGAATCCATGAGTCCAGTGAGCATTAATCTTTTATTTGATTAAGTTGGTGAGTAGAGTATTGTGCAGTAGACACCCGGAGTGGCACAAGCTTCACTGAGGCTCTGTTAGCTTTTTTCTGAAGGAGCCTGAGGTTAGTAAATAAATAGCACCATACTGCTGTGACAAATGTAATCATTAAAGATTTAAATCTTAATTTGTAATTTAATAAGTAAATATAGATGCTCTGGTAAACATTTCTTACACATATGTACATTTCTGCAGTGTCTGGATTTCTGACCACACAGGAAGTTACTTAACAAGCTCCATCTTCCATGTATGAAAACACTGTGGAAATCTGTTGGTTTATATAAATGCTCTTATTCTGTGCTGCTGTGTGGAGATATTTACTGTCCTGTACTGACTTTATTCTATCTATTCACCTACCTGCTCTCGTCCTTCCTCTCTCCATCGCTAAAGTGCAGCAGCTCATCTGTCTGTGTCACCTCTAATACTGAAAGCCATTCATCCTACACACACACATACACACACACATACACACGAGAGTAGGCACACTTTCAGCTTTTAAAATGTGTGTATGTGTGTGTGTGTGTGTTCATGCATGCCTGAATGTGAATGTTTATTCTTCCTTTCTCTCTCTCTGTCTCTCTCTTTCTGTCTGTCTCTCTCTCTCTGTCTCTCCCCTGCTCTCTGCTCCTTCATCTCTCCTACTGAGATTTTAAAAGTGGAACAAAATGCAGTCAGACTTTGCGGTGAAACGGGATTTGAACCACGCATATGACAGTCAAACTTTGACTTTAAACATTTGGACAAATGATTTAATAATACAGTGCTTCAGGTTGTGCTTTGTCAAATCACACGTGTATTACAGCTGCCCCCTAGTGCCTGAACATCAGCATGGCACAAGATCTGTTTTGATTTGATCTCATTTCTTTTCTGCTTTTCCTTCACTTATATTGTCAGGGTTCTTTTCTTTAGCAGTGTGTTAACATTTCCTAATTGCTTTGAAAATGTGCCCTCAATTATGTCTTGAATAGCATAATCACTAACTGACGTGTGGTATTGTATCTGTTTGGTACATAGTTACAAAGATGCAATCGCTTTATATAACACAATACAGACATGCAAACATCATAAACAGGATGAGCTGACAGGATGTCAATCAATTAATTCAAACAGGAATAACTGTCTGAATTTATTGACTAAAGATAGTGAAATATTGATATTTGCAGCTACCAAATGCTGCAGCTGGTATTTACAGGAATTACTGAATTGTTTATATTTAACTTAAGTTCCAAATCAGTTTCTGAATTATAATCACCTTGTCATGTGACTCCCCCATACTCACACGTTGTTCGTACCACAGTTGTTCGTCAGGAAGATGTCAGTGTTTACAGATAATTTTTAAATGAAGAAGTAAAGAGCTTTCTAAACCTACAGTGTGTTGTACATAAGCTTGTAGAAATCTCTGCAGAAAAGCACATCTGATAAATCATAGAAATGTATGCTTGAACATTGTGTTTTAGACTCAACACCTTAATGACTGTGGTGTTTTATCAGGACTCTGATTCTTCAGGCATTAACGCATCAGAGCTAAGGAGTCTCTCTGATAGTGACTTGGCAGCAGAGCTCACCAGCGCTCTTCGCAGGTAAGACGACCTACTCTCACAGTCACACGGTTTAACAGTTTAGATATCTGTAAGGTTTACTGGATAACTAAATATTAAAACCGGATTAAATAAGATTTCGCCTACAGAATTAGCAATTACAAAGCAAGAAAATACAAGGCAAATGGTACTAAATAAATCAGCTGCTAAGTCAAGTCTTCATCTTAGCTGGGTGAAAGCAAAATATTAATGTGATGATTAGGACTAGTTTAAATGCTAGAGCCATTCTACCAGGTTTTACCCAGCCGCAATCTGCGTAGTGGCTTTTTAACTGACGTTACTTGTTTTGATTTTTTGTGTTGCAGGGAGAAGAAGCTAAAGGGACGAGTGCAGGATTTGGTGGTAGCGTTGGAAAGACTTACCAAAAGCAGTGAAATTCGTCACCAGCAGTCAGCGGAGTTTGTTAATGACCTCAAACGAGCAAACAGGTAATAAATGCTGTTACTGTATAATTATTTCATTTCTCTTGCCCTTACTAGCCCGTGTCTGCCACCTAGTGGTTATGGATATACTGTATCCACAGAAGCTGATTTTTTGCTAGTTTTTACTTGTGCCAGATGTGCTTTGTGTTTCCAGCATTCCTGTATGTTTATAATAACGAGCAGCACTTCAGTGAAACGTCTGTGAGATTAGTGAGGTTTTCAATGGGGTGATGGTGAAAGTTTAAACAATTACTTTTAGGGTTTGTGGATCATCCAGCAGCACTGCAAACCATATTTACTCCTTAAAGTAAAAGTGCTGTAATGTGACCATACAAAAATGCCCCCTTAATAGTCCAATAGCCTGTTTCTTACAGTGTAATGGAGTTAAAAGAATAATATTCTTGAACACATGAGCTTATATTTATATATGCCTCAATCTTAAATTCCAATACGTGTGTGTTTGCAGTAACCTGGTGGCAGCGTACGAGAAGGCAAAGAAGAAGCATCAGAACAAGCTGAAGAAGCTGGAGGCTCAGATGATGGCAATGGTGGAGAGACACGAGACGCAGGTGCGCATGCTCAAACAGCGCATCGCCCTGCTAGAGGAGGAAACATCACGACCACCCGCCAACGAGACCTCGCTCTGATACACGGGGAGCCAGACAGTCAGTGTCACCTTCAGAGGACCGTCACCGAGAGCTGTGAGCCCCTCAGAGCGCACACACACACACACACACACACACACTCTGCAGGTCCCTCAGCTGCAGTAACAGGATGTTACTGAAATGCAGCAGTTTTATAATGAAACAGAACACCTCTCACTTCGTCCAGTGTTTCAGTACTGTGAAACTTTTACAGGAACATTTCAGGAAATGCAACTACTCATATATGCATCGGTTACATTTTCAACTGAACACGATACTGAGTGCAGCCACAGTAACCGTGTCACTGCACAGATTCACAAGTTTGCAGATTTCTCATCAGGAGGAAAAATATCAGAACTTGTGTGCATGAAGAATCAAAGCCACTTCATCGTTCAGCATCAATCCAGATTAAAAACACCCTCTGCAATTCAGCAATGTAGAAAAATATCAGAGAAAGATTATAAAAGCATCAGACAATGAGGTAATGGGATTAAGATACTGATTTTAGGATAAGGTTCTGGTCCTCCCCAAATAATTCTGAGACTTATTATAAATAAACAGGCAGGAACCACCCCTGTACCAAGAAAGCATACACCTGAATTGAAGGAACACCTGAATTATGGAAAACCCTAAAACCATATGCAAGTTGGTACGTCAACTCACCAAAAGTGGGATATGAATTTGCGTGGCCCTGAACTAAGCTCAAGCTGAGGATTAGTTTTGAGTTTGCAGTTATAAGAAAATCATACCCATTCTTATGTAGAAACCCCCCAATCTGAATGTAATTATGCCAAAAAGCTTCAAGCACTATTAAACTATTAAACTAATAATAATAATAAAACTGTATCATACAGCTATATCCAGACAGTCTATACACATAAAATATTGTTCCTGATAACGATGTGTCCTAACACACAGCTCCAGGTGTATGGTTTTCAGCAACTAAAAGTCTGCCTGTTCATGTGTCACCCATCGTGGTGCCCTTAGATTACACACTGCACACAATCATTTCTAGTTACAGCGTTTAAGGACTTTGCTCAAGGGTCCAATAGTGCTCCTTAAGCCTTTTGTTAATAGTCAAATATCTTAAACTCTTGGGCCACCACTGTAATAACACAAAGCACAAGCCAAACAGATCTGTACTACTATAGTAACCAAAATCCCATATTAAACTGTTCTTTCACAGACCTCTGAAAACAAGCAAGTAAGTGTAGTAAGAATAATAGCCAGCTACATAAAACAAACGATATCTACCGGTACAGATCCTACACAAAAGCAACAAGACTAAATTAGACCTGTAGGAATTAGGCTGTAATGTAATGGATCTAGCAATAAACAACAGCACATTGGATCCTAGATTAGATATCTGGCGATGCTCTTCATGCACACAAACCCCTTAAACTCTGCATCACCCTGTAAAAGTATTCTTCTCACAGCGCTGGACCAGAACACCACTTTGCCTTCTCACAGACTGACTACCGGCTCTCCTGCAAAACAACACAACCTCTGCTCGTGCTTCCACAAACCAGAGCCAAGTCCTTCAGACCCAAAACGATGCTGCAGTAAATCTTTCTGTTTACACATAACTGTTTCTATCACAAACTGAACTGAAATGAATGAGTTTCAGAGCAAGGTCACACACACGTGTAACATTCCTTTAGTGTATCGCGTACGCAGCAGAAAATTAAGACTGATTAGGAGAAAGCGTTAGTGCTGTATGATAGTTACTGATACAGACGCAAGGGATGTTCTACAGGACGACTGGTCAGTTCTACTGGTCTTCTGCTCAAAGCTGGCATGTGCTGGCATTGACTCGGGTGGTAAAGCAGGTGGCACACGCTGCAATAGGAGAGTGAAATGAGCCACAAGTGACTCGGTTCACACGTTACTGATTGTGTTATATGAGCTCCGAGCTTCTGTACAGAGTAAAGAGATTTATCAAACAGAGCGATATGATGTTCTGCCTCCTGCCGTGTCGAGTCTCGAGATGACACAAAACATGCTGGAGCGACGGTGGCTAGGTTCGGAGGCTGTTCCGAATTTGCACAGATGTGTTTTTAATCAAATATTTGCAATTTTTTTTTTATTTTAATACAGAATGTATGTTTATAATAAATAAATAAAGCATTGTAAATGATCAAACTGGGGTTCAGCTAGAAATCACTGCTCTGATTCAAGGTTATGCTCACACTCATTAAAGTGGTAAATAAAGTACGTGCAAAAGTACAAGCCGAATCTGCCAGAACCTCCCAACGACTGCCAGGTGAATCATCAAACAGCCTGCAGTGTTACTTCCTAAGTGCATCACCAGGATGAGATCATACAGGACACTCCAATAAGCACATGGGTCAGTTCAAGTTTTCTGATCCAAATTAACTACTCGCACACCACTAACATGCAAAATTACTGAGCTCAATAAATACATCTATCTTTATAAATAACTGATATTACAGAATTAGAATTATAGGCTATTCGCTAGTTATAGAAATAATATATAATAATACACGTCCTAACTGAACTTCAATAGTGATCATTGGGTATCAGGGAAATCCTTCAGGCATTTGTTTAAATTTAATTATCGGCCCAAACCATCCACCCATTATCTTCCGCTTATCTGGTGTCACAAGGGCAGCAACCTAAGTAGAGGGGCCCAGACCTCCATCCCCACAGCCACCTCCACACGGGGGATTCTGAGGCATTCTCAGACCAACTGTGAAGTAATACATCCAGCATATCCTAAGTCTTCCCCAGGGTCTCCTCTCTGTTGGACTTGCCTGAAACACCTCCCTAGGGAGGCGCTTAGGTGGCATCTCTACCAGATGCTCGAACACCTCAACTGGCTTCCTCTTGACACGGAGGACTTCCGGCTGTACTCCGAGTCTCTCCCGACTTCTCACCCCATTTCTAAGGGAGAGTCCAGACACCCTGCAGAGAAAACCCATTTCGTCCGCTGCTATTCGACCTGAGCACAGCAAAGTTACACATTACATATTAGGAAAAAGATTTTTACCCACAGCCAACAAAATCAAGAAGAGACACGGTTGTCCCAAACGCCCCTTAAATTTATTTAGCAACTATTACAAGTCCTTATAATGTTGAAAAGTATTTGTAGTTATTGCCAAGACTGGACAAACTGTTTCTGTATATACACAGTGGACCTGGGAGACATGAGGTGAAAAGACAAAAGTGAAGAAAGTGGGATTTATCAACATACCTGGCGGTGAGCTACATTATCTGAAGACATGCCGAAAAACCTGCATGCCCTGAGAACGTGACGGCCCTGTCTGTATCTTATACGTCTATACCTAAATGCATGCAACAAAAAAATCCTCATGAGAAACAAACATATGCACATGCTCTTATTTGAAGCAACAGCTAAAACTATTAATATCCCCGAAAGGGTATGAGAAGTAAACGAGGCATCATGTAAATAAAAAAAATTGAACAGTACTAGAATCTACAGCGAAAGTACTGAAGTTTCATCTTGATATAATCTGCTTCATAAAACACACATTCGCGCACACACACACACACACGCATACAATACTCAGCTGGATCTGCACACATCTCTTCACACGATGCTACGGATCAATACATTTATGGAGGGAGCATTAATGGGGTTCATAAGATAATCGTAAAACATTTCTTCAAATATTTTTAAACGAGTCTCATGGCACATTCACTGAACAAGCAGGACGCTCGTGTGAGGTGACGTTTTACATCGTATTTGATCACAGTAGTTTGAACGGGTACCTTTGGGAGCCAAAAGAGGGTTTTTGCACCAATACTGAAGCGTGCTGGGGCGCTTCTGCAGATAGTATAGCAAAATTCCCTGTATTACCTGGTGCTAAAAAAAATAACTGAAGCTGTAAGAAACCAAAAGTCACATCGATCCAGTGACCTGCTGCACATTTCCATCATTTTGTCCACCCCCATGTATCCTCTCTATTCTCTTCATGCCCCAGTTACTCAGGAGCTGTTCGAAGTCCTGGGTAACGTGGAACGGGTTTGGATTCTCGGTTCAACTCACACACGCGATTTCACAATTAATTTCCAGCATCAGACATCGTTTTTTAAAATAAAAGTACCCTTCCTTTCGTTAAAAAAAAACACGTTAAAAACTTTAAACGGTGCTACATTCTAAGTCACTACCAACTTTTGCAGGAACCCGAAATGCAGAGAAATAACTTTTGTGCAACGTAACGTTATCTCCGCCCACGACATCAAGCGAACGATACTATAACCCGTGGGCAGCCGTAGCCTGAAACCGGGGGTAAAGATCTAGAAAAGGGTGAGTAGAAGACCTGCTCTGTACCGGGATTGTCCCGTGGATCCGCTCTTGGTAACGGACTCTTTCTCTTCCTCAGCGCCTTCGTCCTCCCCGCCCTTTCTTCTTCGCTGCCGTCCTGCCGCGGCCCCTGTTGCTCTTGTCCTCCGTGATGCCGCTGGCTGCATCGTCTTCTGCGTCCGCTTCCTCGACGAGCGCGTCCTCCTCGGCGTCTCTGGGCTGGCTGAGGGATCCAGATGCAGGCTGCTGTTTGGGGGAAGGCGGCGTGCTGCTGCTGTTACTTCCACTGCTGGTGCTGCTGGTGCTTCCCTGATGAGAGGCCGGTCCTGATTCCAGTCTGGTGTCAGAGGGGGCCCCGGGAGATCCCGTGTCCTCGATGCGTCCGTCTGCTGGGCTGCAAACGGAATCCTGTAAGGACTTCTGTGAGGCTGAATCTTCTTGCACCTTTAAAGCCTTATATTTCTGGGACAGACGAAACGCAGACAAAATCAGTTTAGATCTCAGCACGGAGTTTCTAATAATGCGCTTAAAAAAAGAGAGAGCCTAAATCCCCCTAAAAGTGATACGGCTCACTAAGTGGCAAGTATAAAATTAGACGAATTTTATTCACTGTTATTTCACTGCTGATCTTTAACAGAACCCACCAGAGTGCAGTAACTCCCTCCATCATTTAGTTATTAGGAGACGATATGCCTTTAATAACTTACGATTCATTATCTTCAATCTACTTCGTCATGTATTTTAAATTTTATTACTAATTTAAATTGTATTGTTTACTTAATTTGACGGGCGGCACAAGGGTTCGATGGGTAGCACAGCTGCCTCACAGCGAGAAGGACCCGGGTTCAATCCCAGGGTGGGGCGGCCTGGGTCCTTTCTGTGTGAAGTGTGCGTCGTGTCTGCGTGGGTTTACTCCGGTTTCCTCCCAAAGTCCAAAGACATGTGTGTTTGGTTAAATGGTGTCTCTAAAGTGGCCCTTGGTGTTTGACTGTGTGCGTGCCCTACGACAGATTGGCGTCCCGTCTAGGGTTGCCCAGAGTTGCCGGGTGGGCACCGGCTGGCCCGCAATCCCCGTGCGGATTAACCGAAGGATACTGGATGGATGAACTTGATAGATGAATGTTACTATTTAATTATTTACTACTTAATTATTTAAATTAATATCTAGGCCACCCCAGCAGGTCAGGTCCCTTTTTAAGTCTTGGTCCTCCCAAGGTTTCTTCCTTCTAGATTCAGGGAGTTTTTCCCTTCCGCTGTCGCCCTAGGCTTGCTCAATTTGGGATTGGCCTTTAAAGATAACATAATATTGCTGTAATTAAACTTTGAGAACATGCTCCATTCTAAAGTGCGCTACGGGAATAAATATGACTTACCTTTAGATTTTCGAAGTGTTGACGCGTCATGCAGTGAGAGCGGCGCGCCGACGTCTCGTAGTGATAGAACTCGTTACACAGACGGCACAGAAAGCCGGCCACGGGCATCACAAAGCTGGAACCTTGGACACAAGCGTATGTTTAGAAATAAGATCGAATGAAAGACAGGTTACAAAGGGGTGTAATACGTACTAGGGACGCACCGAAAACGTTCAGACGACCGAGGAGAAAAAGAGGTTTGTGAAATGTGCTGGCCAAAGTCACACACGCGATTCTGATCGCCACTGACTGCATCTCGCTCGTGATCCGAGCTGATTTTTGATGCTTTTATAATAGAGGATAGACCTGGAGCCCGAATTAACCTAATCAAATTAGTCTAATTAGTATTTTGGGACACAGAAGCGACACACGGTCCAATGCTGATCGCACCGTTTCCCCAAAAATCAGCTCAAACAACAAGTAAGATCGACCAACTCTTCATTTTTTTCGGTGCATCACTACGACATAGAGACAAAGTCCATGTTCTTTACCATATACAGTGTCTGTTTCGAACTCTTCCACCTCTGTCATGTCTTCCAGTGTGATTTCCATCTGTACCGGCAGCCCCTCCTGCTAGAGAAAGAACCCCCAGAACCACTTCCTTACCATCACAGGAACTAAAAAAAATATTTTTTCACTTTGAAAATGTTCCCTACCTGCCCGTTTTCTTCGTCCAGCCTCTCCTCATCATCGCTCTCCAAGCCCTCCTCGTCAGCACCCACCGTATAAATCCCTAATCTCAGATCATCCAGATTCCCAGAGCCAGTCTCTCTTAGCAGCTAAACAAAAATTTAGTGCTCAATAAAGAAGCTCTGGACACACTCCACAGTACAAGGTTACAGACGAAACGTACCTGTTCCACGTGCTGTTTGTGTTCGGCGCACTGCATGTGCTCAATGAACTCTCTGGATGTTCTGAACTGCTGCTTACAGACCGTGCAGTTTGGACTGGATGAACGGCTACAGATCTGCAGCAGAAAGGCAGAGGCACAAGAGTCATGGACAAGTCAGAAACAACAGCCAAAACTGGTCCTTTAATCCTGTTTAAGTCCCGAAAGCGTCCACTTTCTTAAAAAGAGTTTTTTAAAAAGTCTAATATATTGTGGCGGATCAGACGATCGTCTTGTTTTAGAAGGTATTTATTAAATCTCTTTAACGTTTTGCTGTAATTTGGAACAAACTGTTTTGGTTCTGTTCCAGCGCCCTTAAATAAAATGAATATTTGCCTTATTATTTTAATTACTCAAAAAGCAGTGTGTTTTTTTTTGTTGTGTTAGTACCCGGCTGCAAAAGAACACAATAAAGGGATAGAACTTTTAATTATTTTCCTTTTTTTTGTTGTTTTCTTTTTCTCTTTTATTCCTATTTCTTTTTTTATATGATGCACCAGTTACTTGAAAATAAACCTGATTCTTTCCTTAAGCTGCACTTTGAAAGGTGACAAAATAATCAATTGCAGAGCTTAATCTGAGCCCGATCCTGCCTGAACAGGATCCAGTGTTACACCCGTACCTCACATCTCCTAATCCAGCACTTCTGTGTTTTACATACAACATAAAACAAAAATGGACAATATTAATGAATGGATTTTCTGTGATTTTCTGATATATGTGTAACCTCTTTTCCAAACGGTTCGTTTTCTTTGATGGTAACGGCATGATTACATCATCAGAGCTCGCAGATAGCAGAGTTTGGAAACGGCCAAAAAAACAAAACTGGCCCGCTCTGTGTTCCCGTACCTGATGTTTTATAAATTAGGCAGTGCAGATCAGATTACTGTAGAATTGGACTCTTGTTCTCCGAACTATTTCCAGACCAAAGTTTTGATTGGCACAGTGAATTAAAAGCTTCTCCTGGGTGAGTCTGGTGGGATTTGGTTTATCTGCAGGGTTCGGGTTTACCTTGTGTTCCTTGGTCTTGCGATGCTCCATGACATTCGTTGTGAAGTGGATTTTGCAGGTGGCGCACCACCTCTGTAGGCCTGGTCTCTTCTCCCTACACGATAACACACACACACATACATACACACACACACACACACACACACACACACACACACACACACACACACAAAACGACACGGACACGTACAGACGCATACACAGACAGACACACACATACACAGACGCATACACACACAGACACACACATACATACACACAAAGCACACAAACAAATGCGCGCGCACACACACACACACGTACACGGACACGTACAGACACGCGCAAATACGCACACACAGACACACACAGACACACACAAACAAATGCACACACACGCACACACACAAAGACACGGACACACACAGACACGCACACACGCGCAAAGACACGCACACACACATACATACATACATACATACACACAAGACACACACAAGCAAATGCGCACACAAACACAACC
>JAVSBV010162035.1:0-14446 GCA_033117975.1 Parotocinclus spilosoma | reverse complement strand
GTTACATCTGGCCCTTTGAGGGCAACCATTATGCTGATGTGGCCCTCTGTGAAAATGAGTTTGACACCCCTGGTCTAGGAACTTGCATATTTCCTCATAAACTTTTATGGTCTCCCAGAGCTGGTGCCCATTTGGCAACGTATAGTTCTGGCACAGTACTGACACACTTCTCAGGTACATACAGTAAACAGATGCTTTGCTGGCAGAGTTACTGTGACTTGCTTTTCTACCTGTTTCTACCTAGCTTTTCTTAAAATCAGAGCAACTGTTTGTTTATTTGGCTTCTTTAGCTATGCTATCGGCATCAGTGGCCATCATAGCAACACATATAACACAACACAACATATATATACATACATACATACATACATACATACATACATACATACATACATACATACACAAGCCGATGCCAATTTAGAGTAATCAATTAACCTAACACACATGTCTTTGGACTGTAAAAGGAAACCAGAGTACCCAGAGTAAACCTACACAGACACGGGCAGGACATGCAGACTCCACACAAAAAGGATCCAGGCCACTCCACTCTGGGATTAAACCCACCCGGAACCACCGAGCCACTGTGCTGCCCATCAGTGCAACTGCAATTTTCCACAACTTAAGTGAAATGCATTGCATCTTACACAGAAGAATATCAGGTATTCTGCAGTTTTGTGGATGTGAGGGCATAAATGGAAACAGAATGCCCAGTGATCTCAGACACAAACCACAACCAAAAGCTCTTGGACATATGGAATACATGGGTTTCCTCCTAATACTTTGCCTTTCTCACACTTTTAAAATGTGTGAAGAAGGTGAGCTTGCCAATCTCCACTGTCTCACTGTGATTGTGCATTAGTCTATATGAGTGTGTGTTGCCCTGAAGCACTGCTACCATGTCCAGGTGTCATGGCAGGTGCACAACGTATGCACAACTATAAACAAAGATCTTTTGAGACTTTTGGTATCACTGTATTTCTTCATATTTGCTTAATTATTACATTCTCTAAATGTCTCACTTTTCACCACCAGATTTTTGTACGCATCGCGATAGCTTGTAGCTGTCCTGCTGTTGCGCAGAGACAGCAGATCAATTTCTGTCCTCACTCTCGAGCTCTGCAGATTTTTAGCAGCAGCAGGAAATGCTCTCTCTACTCAATTTCCTCAAGAAAAACACCCACCGACAGATTACAGAGGAGTGACAGAGGGGGAAGATGAAGCACAGGCATTGCATAGACTGTCAGACTCTACTACTGCAATCTTCACACATAAATACAATTTATCCATCATCTGAGCCACATGTTTTTCCCATAAAATTTCAAAGACTGATTAAAGTTTAATAAAGGGCTCGATGATCAGATTGTATTGAGGTGATGCTTGGAAGGATGCACAGCTGGTTCCAGAAATGTGTCAGAAAGGGTGTGAATAATGATAAAAATCTAATCAGTCCAGTTTGCAGGGCACATTGTGCTATTATATGTGAATCTGCCATCTTTTAACAAAAACAAAAATCCAGGACTGCTTGAAGGTTTAAAATTGTGTGTTGTATTTGAGTGTGTGTGTGTGTGTGTGTGTGGAGGGGGTATCATTAAGCAGCATTTTCATTATGCAAAACAGTGTTATTACCCTGTTTCCCCCTCTTCTCGCGTCATTAACTAGATTTTTTCTTTAACTGCGTACACTGCATAGGGGTTCTCCTTACTAAAGCTCTGATATGCAAAAAATGTGGTTTCAGCTTAAGCAGACAGCCTTATTACCACATCTTGGAGCAGTTTCTGACAGTGTTATCACATTAGATGTCTGCACAAATACCTTGAAGACTTTAGTGTTTAGATAGTCATAATGCATAAATGTTACACATTACACAATATCTGCTTATCTAAAATAATTATCAGTTTGAATCTGTCTAAATAAGTTCTGCCTGAAGCAATGGATGTACTTGTAGCCCCTCTCAAAATAAATACACATGCCTCAGTACGAAGAACAAGCACCTACATATCAATTCGACTGCAATCACACAAATCAGGGGAAATTTAAAAATGAATACATAACGGATCCCACAAGAACTGCTGGACAATCTAATCCTGTTCATGCCGCATCACTGTCAGTGTGTTTTGGCAGTCTTGGATGATCATGCACCCTACTGAACAGTCAATGTGGGGGCACTCTCGTCCAGTTTAACATACTTCTGTTCATCTCCATGAATTTATCACTTACTACTCAATCACGATAATTGAGTTTGTATCCCATTTGTGTAATCAAACAACTTTATACATACAGGATAATATGCAATGCAGGAACCAACTCAAGATAGGATACCAGTTGGTAACAGGGTACATGAAGGCACTCATTTACCTACACTGGGAAATGTCAGTTGACCTAACACTTTGGAATATGGTAGGAAACAAGAATACCCCTGGGAAACACATTCAGAAATTACCGGAACATCAAAATTCCACACAGGCAGTGCCACACTGGGAATTACCCATGGGTCTCTGGAGGTATGAAATGACAGTGCTAACGGTCACAGGGAGAGCCGATGCTTAGCCGACGGCACAGGCAATAACAACCCTAGACAGGAGTCAGTTCATTATAGGACACACTCACAAACACTAGGGCAACTTAAGAGTAATCAGTGGACCTAATGCATGTCTTTGAACTGTGGAAGGAAACCTGAATACCCAGAGTAAACCCATAAGGACATAGGGAGGGTCCAAACCGTGCAACAGTTTTACCCATTGAGCTACCATCCCTCCCCAGTCAGAAACAAAAAAAAATAAAGAGAAGTGTAACCCCTCCATCCTAAAAAAAACCCCCAAAACCCCCACACTGCACCAGCCAGTAACAATAGCCCCCATATTTTCCCCACAAAAACCAACAACAAAAAACAGTGATGCACTCTAACTAAAGAATCAAGCAGTGTCTCATTAATTGGTAAATGTTTATCCATTCAGCTTCACTAAGCAGTTTATTCTGGTCAGGGTTGTAATGGGTCCCAGAGACTATCCCAAACAGATTACAGAACAGAGCAATGATCACTGTTGCAACACCAGGGGATGATGCACCACCCAGTCTCTCCTCCCTAAAGCTAGGGTCTTTGCATTGGTGGGCCAGCAAATTAGATTGCTTTACCACTATGTACTTAAGCTAACTGCGTTTGGAAATAATCTCATTTAGATGTAATTAACTAGTGATTTGATGGCTTGAAACATGATTAAGAGAAGAAGGAGCTCAGTTATCTTTGACTACAACTTTGAAAAAGAAAAAAAAAAAAAAAAATTAGAATTCAGGCACCTTTTTGAATGAACCGCCAAGGTCTCAGAACAAAATCCAGTTGATAATGGTTGGTCAATCAATTATTGATTTGATTTGCAGACATATGTCTATTTGTAATCACAGAGGTTCAAATTATTTTAAAAATCAACAATACATGCCATTGGAACAGAAACAGCCAAACATGTGTCTATATATAGGCTTAGTAAGTTTAATTACATCAACATGAAATATAGCCACTTGGGTGGTCAGCAATTTTCTGTCTGGGCCGGGCAACACACGCAGACACGATTGGCATCTGAAGGTGGGCAGGCCGATGATGCAGTAGTGACCTCCTACCCAGCCCTAAAATGGCCCGGTATCCCATCCAAGTCATGTTCACAGTTGTACCAGAGCCCCTGTCACCTTTACCAGGAAATGAATATGCATTAAAAGAAATGAAATATGCAGAGCAGATGGTCAAAAACTTTACATAATTTCCCACTTAAACAAAATACAGTCAATCAGAAAAAACTTTATACTGTCACTAAAGGCTAATCTAGTAAATGAGACAGATAACAATCTTCCCAAACTCTCTAAATATTTTCTTAAAACATCATTATTAAATCTTTTAACTTCATTATAACAGAAACTTTTAAGAGATTACAGTAACTAAATAGTTCATAGTGGAACCTTGCCATTTCGCATAAGGTCCAGCTCTGTGGTACAATTCCCTGAACAGACTGTTTGTCTGCCTTGTTGCTTTATACAACATCATTATGATAAATTAGCTTAAAATAGAAAAAATGTTTCCCTTCAAAGCAGATTGTGGCACCCATACAATTTTCTGCTTTTTATCCTACAATTTCCTGTACAGACTGTGTGTCACTGTTTTTATCGCCGTTATCTAAATGATAGAAAATTACACCAGGGAAACATTTACTCTGAGTTGTAAATGATGAGTGTCTGATAACATCACAGTGCTCACTGTGAGGTTCTGTACATTTTTATAGGTGTCATAAGTCATATTATATGCCATATTATATGCCATTATTCTATCATATAGTATATCTTATATTATCCTGATTAAATTATATCAGGGAAAATGCCTTCCCTGGCCACAAAAAAAGATCTGGCACTGAGCCCAGTTTACTGAAAGGTGATACGAGAATTTCGTGCTCCAGGGTTTTTTTAATTGATTTTAAATTATGCAATTTTTACTGTTTGTTCACTAAGAGGGACTTTTTCACTGATCTTCATCCCAGTCTTTGTGAGATTTTTAAATATCTTAGTATTTACACTAGTTTCCTCTTGTAAAAAGTAGTTTCTTGGCTGCTTCTGTTACAAAAAAAGGAAGGGGAGGGAGAACTATATACTTGCCACTATAGAAGCTGTTTTTTTTCATACTGGATACAAATTTCCTGTATTTATGGTTATGTTCTAATATCAAAGACTGAAAAAAAAAAAATATATATATATATAAATCAACTTTGGCACATTACAGTATGTATTTATATATCATTTGCCCTTATATCAGATTCCCTTATCCAGAGCGACTTACAATTAATACAGTCTTACAGTCCAAGCCAGTGAGTTAAGGGCCTAGCTCAGGGACTGATGGTGGGATTTGAGGGAATTGAACCCTGGACCTTCTGGTCCATAGTCCAGTACCTTAACCACTAGGCCACCACAGTCCCATCTGTGTCCTGTGAGTTCCAGGATAGGCCCCGGACCCCCCTGACCAGAAAACAGTTGTTAAACTGTAAATGAAAATAAGGAGAAGAATACTATCCAATTATAACTGTATATGTAACACATATGCTCCTAGTATGGCTACCAAAATACATGTTTACTAATACACAGTATTAGTAATGTAAAATAAAGAAAATAAGAGAAAACAATATTTAAAGAAAACACTCCGTCCAGGATAATTGTGTCCTAATAAACATTGAAACTATAATAGGGAAAAATGATTAGGACTCATTACGTTTTAGGATAATATATGTTGTAGTATAGTAACGTTGTAGTGTTTTTGTTTGCACGTCCAGTCTATGTTTATGTGTATTCGGACTGTTCTTATGTGCATCAACATCCTGGTCGGCTATGGAGTGACATGGAGGCACATAACTAAACGATAATTATAATATCAATACTTCACAAACTGTAATTAAGGATTGCTTGTCTTCATTTCATATTTTCACTGTAATCTACTGTTGCTCAAATTTAATGGCAGTCCTTTTCACAGTGGAGCATTGTCTCGAACAAGGGTTTACAATTTTAGATTACCTAGATAAATCTATAATTTAATTAGATTACATAAATATATTCAGGGCCAATCCCAAATTGAGAAAGCCTAGGTCAACATTAAAATAAAACCTCCCTAAATGTTACAAGAAACCTTGGGAGGACCAAGATTCAAAAAGAAACCCATCCTTCTTGGGTATCCTAGATATTAGATAAGAATTAAACTTAATTCTCTACTGAAATGAGGTTGTAATAATACAGTTCTTTACACAGAGTCACTTGATGATACTGAGTCCCTAGATGGAAAGTTCCTGGCGGCATGTTGTCCCCAGCTAAACAGAGGAGGAAGAGAGTCACTGCCCTTTTGCGAGGTCTGGGCATGGTAGGTCTGATGACAGAAACTTCAGTGGAACTGAAGTGGAGGAACAGTCTTTTAACAACCACTGATGCCATGTGTAGCATGAGATACTGACTTGTTTTGAGGATCGATAATTAGTGCCTTTCAAACAAGGTTTTAGAACCTTGGAAAAGTGCATAACAGAATGTGTCGATACAGTTGCCTTCTGTATGTCAGCATGTTAATTGGATCAGTTGTTCCAGTCATAATAGAAACGGCATAATTATATAAATGTCTAAATACAGCAGATTGAGTATTGAGGGCGTAAACAAAATCACAAGCAATGACATGTCAGAGATTCCCTAATGCCTTTCTGTCAGACTGTTAGTTAGAGATACTATTAAAAAGGCATTTTCACTAAGTCTAAGCCTTGTTGCTTAAGCTTTATTAATCTGCATTCACCTTTGTTCTTTGGCTCAGCCTGACATTAACCAAGTAGACAGTACTGTCTTAGTTCACAGTTACATTACATATAAGACTGTGTTATCAATGGCATAATGAGCATATATACTGTAATTATCTCTTAGTTTCTTTATTACAATGCAACCAACATATATAAATACAGAACTACTTAAATTTGAGTGCAGGTTAAAGTGGCAAGTATTTAGTGTGTCCTGTCTTTACATTAGATCAGTAGCAGCATCTGGTAGCTTCATTGCCAAGCTGACGCTTCTACACTCTGAAGAAGCTTGATCAGGAAAGGTCTGTTTAAAAGGGGAGCCAAGGAATCACTTTTTTCACAAGGGGTTTTTGGGTTCAGTTGTCGACAATAAGGTATACATGGTCCTTATAACGTTGCTAAAACAACACATTTAATGGTGGACTTTTGCACAGTAATGGAAATGGTGTTTAATATTGTTCTGGTTGTTCCAAAATCATGTGCAACCAATTAACTGAAGACTGTTATGGCAAAAAGGGGGGAAACCAACATAATATGAAAGCCTATTCTTTTGGATGTGATTTTTATATATTAAATGCTATAAACTGCATCGATTACACGAAATTTGCAAGGTACAGTTATCGGAAATTTCTAACAAAGCTAATTTAAAAACGTGTGAAGTAGAGATGTAAAAAAGCAAATGCGTTTGTAAAAGTCTAAGCAATTTCTACTCTTAACGGAGACAATTTAATTCTCAGTGCCCTAGCATTTGTACTGACTGTAAATGCCAGGGGAGGAAGATTGCAGAGTGCTTTAAATAACACGGTTTTGCTCTGTCAAACCAAAGCACCCTCCTCTGTCACTTCACAAATCATTAAGCTCTTTGTCATCGAAGAAGTAACTGGATGGCTTATTTAAATGCTTCTACGTGCAAGACTCGGCAGATCAAAGACAAAAACAGAGAGTGAGGAAAGCAGTGCATGAAAGCGTTGACTCTGTAGGAATGAAAAAAGAGACTGGAAGACCCCCCGCATTCGTTTTATCCTTATGATGGTGACAGACTCCAGGTATCTATCAGCAGGCGAGCTCAGCACTCAGGGGAATAAACTGAGAAAGGATGCTTAACAGAAAGAGAGAAAGAGATTCTCTGAGTGGTGCAGATAAGCATATTAAAAACAGAAGTCTCACACTTCAACCCATACAGAAAGGTAAATGATGAATTATTTATAGTGACACCATACTGAATAATGAATAAGTCAATGTGATTAAAAGAAAGAATGCTAATTAAGCCTCATGTCATGTGTCTTAGGGAGCTGTCACCTGCAAGTTTGGAAAGAAAAATGTAGAGGACAAGAAGAAGAAATAAAGAATGATTGTCTCTTCTTAACTAATGCACCCAGACTGCAGAAAAGTATTAAGTTATTCTGTTTATGTCATCAATATTTGACACCTTTACACTGGGGAAAAGGCCCCTGCAAAATTAATTTAACAGGTTAGCAAGGACAAATTGTGATCTTTTGTTCCTTGGATGACATTTCCCTTCCTGTTGTGTGTGTTTAGACAAACTGCAGCAGTGAGTGGGAGGTTGGTCTCGATTAAATTAGTGTGTGTATGTGTAAAATGAATTATATGGCAGTAACACATATAAATCAATACACACAGAGGTATGAACTGTTTAACGGTGATGGTACATTCTGTGAAATGGACATTGATCAGACACAACCATAGTTACATAGTCTTTTAATGGTCCTGTCATGTAAATATTCTATAAAGGGTGCATTCAAACAATATGTCAATGTATCAGAGATGTCACTGAAAACTTGAGTGATTGAAATGAGCAACATTTTTGTGTGACTGAAGCCAAAACTGCATTGATATTATCTTGAAACCAGCAATAACATTCCATTGCAGCTTCCTATGGCTGGTTTCAAGATAATGACAATAGACAATATTTTGGTGCCAAAAAAGACAAAAACAATACACAGTCCAGTTTTGACCAGACCAGAGTTTCAAAACAGGTACAGCCAACTATGGCAAGAGAATCACCAAAAACAGAGTAACCCCCCCCCCAAATAAAAAACAAAACAAAAAAAAAAACAGAAAAAAGTGTACTGGGGGAAAATGCCTTGAAAATAGACTGGTTTTAGCTGATAGAAAAGCAACAGCAACTGATGTTTGCATTAGAGCAACTCTAAATGCACAACACCAACAACCTTGAAGCAGATGGGCAACAGCTGCAGAAGACCACACCAGGTACCACTCCTGTCAGCTAAAAAGAGGTAACCTGATGCTGCAAATCACACTTGCTCACCAAAATCGGGTAATAGAAGATAAACGTTGCCTGGTCTGACGAATCTCGATTTCAGTTTTTCCTGGCTTTTTCTTTTATTCACCTACAATGACCTGAAATAGCATAGCTAAAATACAGGCTAGGATAGGAAATAATATTAATAATTAGTACTATTTTAATACAAAATCGTATTACTTGAAAATTGGCATTCAATGTGTACATGAATGGCTGTGAAATCTTTTTTCCACCCATTCTTAGCAGATCCCACAATGTCATGACTATTTGAAGGACTCATTTTTGCTAAGTCTTTTTTCAAATAAATAATTGCCAAATGAATCCCTTCATTTTATAGACTTCTTCTATCCTTTAGTCAGACGGAGAAGCTTATCGGTCAGTATATCAATATATGAGATGTAAGGGCACTTTAGCTGAGTGGTGTCTTTCATCTTGTGGGGACACGCTGTGCTTGGTCGAGCGTCTTCTGAGACCAGCCGGTCTAATCAGCTGTACAAACACACCGCACTCATGACCTTGAAGATCAGCTACAATAGCAATCTCATTTCAAATCCTGATTGCTCTCCTCCTTGTGGTGCAACAGTCCATACAAACATGCCTGGTCTAACATGCTGGTTGGTCATCATTTGCTTGATTAGGTTGCTGTTATCTTAAGGAAGTTACAAGTCTCCATCCTCTCTTCTATTAACACATCTGTTTGTGCTAGTGCTTCCTCTGTTATCTCTGTATCTGTCCCTTCCTCTATTTGTAGCTGTTTTAGTAATCAGTCATGATTTGGTATAAAAACAGCATGTATGAAAGGTTTTGAAGAAGAGGTTTTCCAGTTTGGTAACAAATGTGCTGGCGTGTCTGGGCAAGAGCGCATCATTCATATTGTAAAGTTTACAGTACAACAAAGTGACCTTAAGTTAACCATCTCAAAAAGCGTGTGCCAGTTAGTCTTTTTGTATAATCATTTATTTTCAGGGAATGACCAAAGACAGGCCGCTCAACAATAATACAGGTCTATGAGCTACATTTTATAACTCACCAGCACATGTACTAAGATCACGATCAGTAAAACAGTGTTGGTTCTCTCCATTGGTCTTGCCATTCACAAAATGAGACATTTTTACATGGATAGTATCCAAATATAGCCACAGGCTTGTTTTTTTTACACCAGTCTGTTACTGAATGTAACAGATACAGAGCAGCTAAATAAATACATACAATAACACACATGCACACTGCAAAAGGAACAAAAAGCATGGCATAGAGGAAAGGGCAGAGTCTCTGTCCATGGTGCTGATGTAAATAATGCCAGCCGTGACTAGAGAAAGGCTCTCCCTTTACCCAGGTAAGGGGTGAGTTTAATAATGTATAGGTAATCTAATGACATTGTGTTCTTTGTAACAAACACAGATGTTGCACATTTTATGCCTGTCCTTCCAACTGCTAAATTATTTTTTATTGTACTTATTGTGTACATTTTCATTGTATTTTAGTAACACCATTAATGGATACAAAACTTTTTGTTTACAGAAGCATGCACAAAGAAACCAAACGTATGACACCCAAAGACCATACATCTAATCCTTGTTAATAATTGTTTTGGCTATTGTGAGTAACATTGTATAGCTGTGAGCTCTTAATTCCCAAGTGTTTGTCTCCCATACATTGGGAAACAAATGTGCGCCTTGGAAAGACAATATACAGGAATGCTGGTGACATTTATACAGACAATATACAGGAACGCTGGATACAAGCCTGGGTCATAATAGCTATTTATATATTATGCCGTGGATAGGAAATTTACGCGTAGATTATATCTCATATCCATTGTACTGGATTCAAATGCAGGCATTTTTTGTTACTGGTTTCAGTGGTGTTCATCTGTAATGGCTTGACCAGTGGATGATACTCTTTGGACTTATGGGAATTACTCGCTTTGCTGGAATACAGGAGAGCTTGTACTGAATGGAGTACATCAAATAAATATCAACTGTACTAAACATAGCTGTACATAATATCAATGTCAGTTTGATTTACTGTTTTCTTATTGCTGAATTAACTAAATTCCCTCCTCAGTCTAGCCGATGCTTAATGTGTTTCCATCAACAACAATACTTTATTTGATATCTGGGTTATCCATAATATTTCATTCTATTCATATATGCTAATCATAATTGTAATAATTTAATTGGTTATTTGGTAAAACATTTTATCCACTACTAATGTTGATAAACGGACATTTGTTCTATTAGGATGTTTGTTGTGTGAGAGGTATTCTTTCCTTCCGGTTTAAAATCACTCACTACAGTGCACAATGCTGTGATGCACCTCTTTATGAGTGCAAAAGCACAATGCTACACATAATAATAAAATGCATTCCAGGTTATTTAAGTGACTTTGAACATGGCAATATGGTCTTTTTTCAAAAACTGATGATCTACTGGGATTTTGGCACACAGCTATCTTTATGGTTTACAGGCAATGGTCAGAAAAAGAGCCCTGTCCAAATGCCCTGTTGATGCCAGAGGTCAGGAGAGAACTGGCCAGACCAGGTCAAGCTGATAGAAAGGCAATAACTTAAATAACCACTAATTAAAACACAAATTACGCAGAAAAGCATATCTAAACCATGCCAAATATTGGAGTAGATGGACTACAGCAGTAGAAAACACTCCTATCACTTGTCGTCACAGACAACTACAATTTCCACAGCTCACCTATACACAGTACAACAGAAGATTGGAAAAACATTGCCTAGTTTGATCAGTTTCTATTTCTGTTGTGACATTTGGATGATAGTTTCAGAATTTGGCATGAACAAACAACAGCATGGACCCATCTTGTCTTGTATTAATGTTTCAGGCTTTTGGTGGTGTAATGCTGTGAGGGATATTTCTTTAGCACACATTGGGCCTGTTAATGCCAACTGAGTATCGTTTAAATGCCACAGCCTACCTGATTATTGTCACTGATTATGTCCACAGTGTACCATCCTCTACATGCCATGTCACAAAGGTCAAATCATCTCAAACTGGTTTCTTACACATGGCAGTTCACAGACTCCAGATCTCAATTCAATAAAGTACATTTGGGATGTGGTGAAACAGGACAGTCGCATCATAGGGGTGCAGCTGAAAAATTTGCAGCATGTATATTTGTTTACTTGGAATATTTAACATTGCTATAGGCATCAGTGGCCATGTCATTAACACACACGAGGTTATATCTATGCAAAAGGTTATCTCAAGACTTGTCATATACAGTATACATGCTCAAGTTAATGTAACTTTCGAGTAATCAACTTTTTTTAATCATATTAAATTTACCGTAGCCTGGTTTAGAATGTAGTGTCTCAAGGAAACATACTCAATACTAAAACTTTAACAAAATCAGAATTAATTTAAATTGGCAAACTGACTATAAAAAGCTTGGTGGATACAGCTGACTAATTGATCCAGTTTCAGAGTAAACCGGGTCAAGCTGTAAACAAAATCATGAACTGGATCATGAAATGGCCAGACAGCTTCCCATTTCAACAACAGGGAACTTAGAATTCCTCAGGAAACTGTGCACAATATTAGAGACATACAGATTAACTTAAGTCCTCCATACACATTGTGACCTCAGCTTTAATATCTGAAAGCAATAAACAAATAGTTTTAGGAAGACTGATCTTTCCACCTTCATTTGTTTCAAACTTTCCACAGGTTCTGCATCGTTTCCCTGAGCATGATGAAGTGTTCCTGTAAGACGGTGGCTATTGTTGTGGAGGAGACCAGGCGTCTACCTCCTGTCCCCTGTAGCGGTGGTGTGTTCGTAAATGTGCATTTGCATGTGCGCATTCATTGGTTAGTGTGATTATTGTTTAACGTATGAATATTATGACTGGAACTGCATGTGTGCCGGTCAAGGTCTGAAGCATTCTTTCTAGATTTTTTTTTCAGGCAAAGGTGAGGAGACAGTCAGGCAGACAGAAGGACGACTGTGGCCTGGACACTGGCCTAAAAGGAAGTTATGTGGTCATCATTCTCGCTAACATGACATAGTGACCACATTCACTATCAAAGTCACAGTGTGAAATAGTAAGGGCTTGCTTAATCCTCTCAAATTTCACTGCAATAAAAGAAACAGGGCTCCTGCTATTTGAATATTTACTATCTGAACCATTTTCTGGAACAGGTCATAGACTTGGGCTGCATTTTTATACTACACCTGTGAAGCAGATGAACCTGAAGGGCTGATTTTGTAAAGAAAATGTGCTAGTGTCATAGGCATCTTTGCACTATTCAATTTATTCGTTACTGCATGTGTTTTTCCAAAATCCTCATGCTTAAGTAAATGTAGTTCTTCCAAGTATCTTGGATGAAGATCGCCTAGCTTTCTGGGAGCTACACTGGTTTTAGCTCATCAGGCACGCATTAAGAAATGCTAACTGCTTACAACATGTATTTTTGCAATGCTATAATAACATATATAATAATCTTTTAGGTTCTTTGTTAGAATACAACTCAAAAACACAGGACATTTGTTTGCAGTATTAAAAACACTGAAACAGACATGAAAAAAGGTTGCTGTCTGCAGCCTGCCAGTAGCCTATATAAGATGTTTTTTCATGTTTGTTTCAGGTGCTTCCCCTCCTATACAGAGGGTGGCGTTGTTATCACCTGCTGCTTATCCTATATACCCACCCTCTTCATCCCCTCTCTGTTGGGACTTGTCCTTCTCATGGTGTTTCTATGGTCTGTGGCTGCCTACATCTGGATCTTCTCTTGATTTGTCTTTCTTCCCTCTCTAACCGTTCTCATGTTTGTTGTTATCTTGTTTTGTGAGCCTGTTAGCCTCTGTCTATGTTCTCTTTGTGTTAGCCTAGCCTGTTAGCCTCTGGCTGTCTTCACTTATGTCTACCTGCTGCTATCATCCCTGCAGTTGTGTCTGTCCCTTCTTGTATACATTTGTGTAAGCATTTATTGGTTTATTGTCTGTTTATTATAGGTAACTGTCTTTAGTTATTGGTGTCTCTGCCTGCTTGGTCTTTTATCCCCTTTCTGGCGTTTTGCCCTGCTCTCTGCCTTGTTTCTTAATGTCTCACCCTGTTAATAAAACCTCTGCACTTGCGTTTAAATCTGCCTTCCTGTCTCCTTCCTCTCCCATTCGTGACAGGCTACAATGGCAAGTATTTAGCGTTACCTCCCTTTACACTTGAGAAATTGCAATTTTCTGCTTACAGGTTACAGTATTACATAGACTGTGCACATCATTTTGGATCTTTTATGATTATTGAATTGAAATGTTATCTATTGAAATGATTATTTTGAACCATACAGTATACTGCTAGCTTAAAATAATGGGTGCTATTTACACTGCACAATAATATGCAGTGTTTACTGTCCATGGCAACCTCAGAACTCTCAAATGAGCTCTTTGATATTGTACATATGCTTTGTTTCTCAGTCGGAATGCGTTTGAAATAGATCTGAAGGAATGAATGGGGACACCTGGGCTACATCCAGTAGCAGAATGTGGAATAACAATACACACCAAAGAGATACTTCAGGAATCTGAAGCACACCCAAAGCAGATGAGAACATGATTTCTGCCTCAACAATGTTAAAAATGTGTAGAACATACTGATCTCACATTTAGTGATAAAGGACATATAAATATACGAAGCAGATTTTAAAAAAGTTGGGACACTAAACAAATTGTGAATAAAAACTGAATACGATGATGTGGAGATGGCAATCTGAGATGGTAATCTGAGTAAATGTAACATTTTAAAGGAAAAATATGTTGCTTCAAATTTTCAGTGTCAACAAATCCCAAAAAAGTTGGGACAAGTAGCAATAAGTGGCTGGAAAAAGGAAATTGAGCATATAAC
>JAVSBV010162026.1:0-14447 GCA_033117975.1 Parotocinclus spilosoma | reverse complement strand
CATTGTGTTGTAGATCGTTTCCAAAAACTTGGTTACAAATTTATTTTACAATGAACAAAGTTGGTAAGTAACAGTAGATCTTGTTTGTACGTTCTCTATACGTGTAAATCGTACAATAAAGATTTAATAAACATTTAATATAGTTACATAGCACGTCCCGTCTTCTAACATAGGGCATGTTCGTTTAATCGGAACAGCTGAGTATTAGGACCAAAACGATCATGTCCCGATGTGGTCCCATTAACCGGATTCAACTGTACACGTATATATATTCTAAATTAGCCAAATGAAGCATCAATAAAGGCTGAAAATAGAACCGTACACAACCAGTGATGTTTAAGACCTTCAATCCTGGTAACATGTAGTATGAAACCAAAATTGTCTTTTATAAACCTGTATCATTGTTTACGTTTATTCTGGTCAATGCCAGCCCATGAGACCATCCACTGAAGGTCTTCGGCAATAGTCCAGGTTCTTGTTCTACTTCACTCAATTTAATATGGATTTTGGATGACAAACAGAAAACTTAAATTAAAGGTTAACACTGACATTTCCTTTTAATCGATGCAACTAAACATGGACAAGCATAGCAGCTGGTTAAGAGATTGTCTTGATGTAAAAGTTACTCGTTAAAATGTTTTAACCAGCGATTATAGATCAGTTATGGTAACAAACCTTGGATAAGAAGATTCACAGGTCAAGGTTAGGACCAGAAACATTAGGTAAACATCACACAAACCCAGCTTGGACATTAGTTTGTCCTCTTACTGCTAAACCAGAGAAGGTGTACACACCCTTAGTAAACATGAACTACAAGCAAGTGTATCAAGCGCTTTTAAAGCCAGAAGACACCATTTTAAAGCGTTACCACGAGTAAAGAGTCACAACAGAATATTCTGAGGCAGAAGTAGGTGCACGTTCAGTTTATTAGACTTTAGACAAAAGCAAACGCACTACTGCTTGACCATCGACACTGGGACATTCTGATAAGAACCCTGGGATGAGGGCCTGAGGAAAGCAGGAACATTAAGGCTTTGAGCAAAGTTGTAGCCGGTCGGGACGCTTGGATTTCGAGATGTCGGAGAGACTCCAGGGCTCTGAGACGCCACGTCACCATGTTGTGTAGCAAAATTGCCAACAGCTCCAGACTGGGCAGACAGAGGCTGAGACACTGGTACGAAGGAGGCGGCACTAGTGTGCAAGGTACTGAACAAGCTGCTGTACGCGGCAGAGGCAGATGGGACGTTCCTCAAGGTCATCTGGCCATACTGAGGAAGAAGACCGTTTGGCTGCTGAAAGGCACTTGAAGGAACCCTATGCCAGGTGGCATGACTTGAGGATTGAGCACCAGAACTCCATTGAGAGGCCATGGACAGAGGTCTAACAGCTTGCCCACGAGGTGGTGACTGGACACTCAAGCCACCTGAAAAGGTAGGCCAATATGGGCCTGTTGACTGAGACCCATAACTCACTTGATCCTGAGGGACTGCAGCAGACTGACTTGATACACTGGAAGGAAACTGGGGGATGTTGGACAGAGTAACAAATCCAGAAGGATACTGGCTAGAAACACCTTGAGCAGACAATTGAGAGCTCACAGGCCCTGAAACTGCAGACCAGCCTGTAGAGGGGGCTCCACTACCTTGACCCCAAGGCCGACTTGGTGTTCGGGATGGAACCACAGGCTTGTATACCATCTGGCTCCAAGATCCAGGAGCTGCCTGGCTTGCGCTTTGTGTTTGAGAAAACAGGTGAGAGCTACCTGAACGTGTAGGCCATCCGGAAGAGCTTGGGGATTGAGGAACAGGAAGCCCATGATCATAAGATCCTACTGTGGCTGCAGTCAATACCTGGGCTGGTGATCTTGGCACATTTGTCTGGCCTCCAAGTACTGACCCATACTGGCTCACACTCCCTGAAGAGGTAGGCCAGCTTGAACCTTCAGATTGAACCCCATAGCTCCCAGGGAATGTGGTGGTGGCACTGGTTGGAAAAGCAGGCTTGAAAGCCATCTGGGTCAGTGTTTCACCAGAACTCCCATGCCATGAGCCTTGCGTTTGAGAAGTTGAGCTGCCAGTAGAACCAGACCAGCTCAAAGAGGCTGTTGCTGGAGCCCCCGAACTCCCATGATCCAGAGGGACTGCAGCAGACTGACTGGATACACTGGAAGGAAACTGGGGGATGTTGGGCGGAGTCACAAATCCAGAAGGATACTGGCTAGAAGCACCTTGAGCAGACAATTGAGAGCTCACAGGCCCTGAAACTGCAGACCAGCCTGTAGATGGGGCTCCACTACCTTGACCCCAAGGCCAACTTTGTGTTGGGGATGGAACCACAGGCTTGTATACCATCTGGCTCCAAGATCCAGGAGCTGCCTGGCTTGCACCTTGCATTTGAGAAAACAGGTGAGAGCTACCTGAACGTGCAGGCCATCTGGAAGAGCTTGTGGACTGAGCTTGTCCCATAGAGACCACTCTGGACACAGTGGACACTTGGGCTGGGACTTGTGCTTGAACACCCACACTTCCTGAAGTGGTTGGCCATCTAAAGCCTGTGGTTTGAGACACAAGGCTACCTTGTCCCATTGAGACTACAGTGGATGGACTTAATTGGGCTGGAGGATTGTATGCGGTTTGACTTACAGCCACATTTTGGGTCGTACCTTGAGATGATGGCAGAGAACTTGCACATCCAGAAGAGGTAGAGGAGCTAGAACCCTGGACTTGAGCTCCAAAGTCACCTTGATCTTGAGCCACAGACTGGGCCAAATTAAAGGGTACTTGAGGCACTGGTTGTTTCACCATTGGGCTCTGGGATAAAGGTACATACTGGCTTTGACTAGATGGTGGGGTCTGTTGGCTTACAGCAACATACTGACTAGAACCAGGACCACTTGAGCTCAGCACATCACTGCTGGAAGCCACACCAGGAACACCTGACCATCCAGGGAACAGAGACATTTGGGGGTCACTATCTGTCTGGAGGAAGCCAGTGCTGCTATACACTGGATTAGGACTGCTGGGGTTTACAGTATTGGAGACACCATCAGAAGGTTGGGCTCCACTTGGAGTAACAAGGTTTCCTTGGTGGGGCAAACTTCCTGCTTCATCCTGAAGATCAGTCACAGTGCCAGCTCGCCAATATTGAGCAGTTTTCCGATTCCAGACTGTGGAAAGAAGAAGAAAGGTCTAAGCTGGAGATAACATGGCATTAATTATTAATATTATTAACTCTTACCTCCAAGGCCACTTGCATTTCCCCAGAGGAACAAAGCCAATATCAACAACTGGAACCTTTAAAACAAAAGAGCAGCCAATTATTACACATGAACCAGAGACAAAAACCACTAAATGAAGTAAAGCAGTTACCTTTTCCTCCACCACTCCATAATTCAAAAGGTGGATGCAGAACTCCAGGTAGATACCAGAAACCACAACAAACACCAACAAGAACTGAACTTGGCTACACATAACCACAGCTTCTGTTTGGCTCCTTTTAAAGCATTCATCAGCCAATCTGTTACAGGTCACATGATTACACCAAACTGTGTTCAGCTGAGTCTGATCAGGTTTAGTCCAATCACAGGTTTGTTTAGAGTTACAGGTATTAAGGAATCCAGTTTATTTAGCATCACTAAGCTAAGCCTCTAAATCGCTCTGTGCTAGCTAAGCACTTAGCAGCGATAACGATGCAAACAGCGTCGTTTTAAAATCTTTAATCACCGATTTCCAAACAAAATGTTTTTAACTCGGTTTAACAATCATGACAGTGTTTACATATTATACACAAAATAGCTTAAATCTCCATATAGGGGTTCAAATACTTTAGAAAGAAGGATTGAATGGATGTTGTTTATAAACAGTTCATGTTTTGTGGGGAATTCTGTTTAAGGTTAAGATAATTATATATAAAATATCAATATTTGGTACAAAAAATAATCAATATGGGTTTATGGAAGTTTTGATCAGAGCAAAAAGACCAAAACTTATTCCTGAGCTCTTAAATGATAAATTCTGTAGATTTCTGCACTTACTAAAAACGGTTTATCATTTGTTTATTACTGTTTCTAAATGTCTTTCTACTCCCAGTCCTCTAAATTGTCTCTTTGGGTTTTGAAAAGCACAAGTGAAAAATAAACCATTATATGAACCCATAATTGTAATGTCCATACAAGCCATTCCAGACTCAATGGTAATATTTATCTTATTGTTAGCTTTAGCGTTACAGATATTATTGGAGAAACATCAAAGTCCAGGGGCCTCATTTATAAAACTCTGCGTGGATTCTGGCGTAAAAGTGTGCGTACGCAAAAAAGCAGGAAATGGCGTACACACACAAAAAAATAAATCAGATTTAGAAAACCGTGCGCACGCACGCACCTGTACGCTGTTTCTGCTTTATAACTCACAATCTACTTTAAAATATGCCCAGGTGAGCCAGCCTCGTATTCCGCCTCCGTACCGTCCACATTTACCCATAAAAGGTCCATGCAAATCATGCTATGAATATTTAAATGTAGGCATCCCTATTCATTCTGAGCAGAATAATGGAGGAACGTAAGGAAAAAGAAAAGAAATTTTGTCGATTGTGAACTAGAAGTCCTTGTTTCGGAGGTGGAGGCAAGGAAGGATGTGTTACTACTACCAGCCCATGACATTTTGCTCTCTTTTTGTTGTGGAGTTTAATTTGTTGTCGCAATAATAATAATCTTTATATAATGCTCCTTTTGTTTTTGAAATTGTGAGCTTACACAAAACAGATAGGCTAATACAAATAAAAGTGAAATAAACTACAGTATGAAATATGAGCTACTGTAAAAATACTACATATAGTACATATGTAGAATAAGATACGGCAAGCATTAAAACTTGAAACATGCAGACAATTTATTTAAACAAGTAAATCTTCCTTATGCTGAATGAAATGTTTGTGCATTTTCTCAATTCTGTATGTTACCACATGATGCCGCTAAATTCCCGCCCTCTCCGCAATCTTTTCAAGGAGTACGGATACTTCAAACTTTGCTTAAATGTACGCTCGTTTTCACGACAAGTATTTCTTTATAGATCACAGGTTTTGCGCGAGATGTTGCGTACGCACGTTTCAGGCCTGTTTTTGTGCGTACGCACTCTTTACAAATGAGGCCCCAGGACCAAACACCAAGGGTTCAAACAGTAATTCTAATCAGCACCTTCTAGATCTTATCCAAATCTAGAGCAGTCATGCTCACTGATAACCCCAACCAAATAATAATAAAAAAAAATAAAAAAAAAGATTATCTTCTGCATTTACCATTTTAGTAATATACTGATTTTTTTTCCCGCCAGACACCCTTGAAGACATTTAGTTTAAAGTTCACCAGGAAACCATCACACTAAACTAATGCAGGAGCAAGCCTATCACAGATCAAATGTTCACCCTCCACTTTTGATGCTGTGGTAGGACGGTCACAAGCATGTTGTACCACCCCCCCAACACCCAATTAAATACCATAGATAAAACGCAAACAGGGGCTGCAATCAAGACTGAGGCAAAAATAAATTCAATGTTCAGTTTATTAGACTTTGACAAAGCAAACATGTTAACTCTGACCAAAGATTTGGAAGCTCATTACTGTTTGACCCCCAAGCCCTTTGGGTTGTAGGAACCCTGGGACGAGGGTCTGAGGAAAGCAGGAACATTCAGGTTGGGAGCAAAGTTGTAGCCAGTCGGTCTTGAGCTTGAAGATCCAGAAGTCAGCTGGTTAAAAGGAACATCCATAGACCCTGGGCTAGATGGTTGCAGTACCTGGACTCCACCGACACGTGGACCTTGAGATGCAGAGAATCCAACACCCTGTGATACAAGCGCATCACCTCTTTGTACAGCAACTGAGGAAACTGATCCAGACTGTGGAAACAAAGGTTGAAATGCAGGAACTGAGGCAGGACGACTGCCCAAGGTACCAGCTAACCTGCTGTAAGCCTCAGAGACAGAGGGGACATTTGAGGTTACGTGGCCATACTGAGGCACGGGTGCATTTGACTGCCCAAAGACGACACCAGAGGGAACCTTGTACCAGGTGGAACGTCCTGAGGATTGAGCACCAGAACTACCTGGAGGAAACATGGGGCCAGTCATTGTCTGGGAAGCTTGGGTCAGAGGTCCAACAACTTGTCCTTGAGAAGGTGACTGGACACTCAACCCACCTGAAAAGGTAGGCCAATATGGGCCTGTTGACTGAGACCCATAACTCACTTGATCCTGAGGGACTGCAGCAGACTGACTTGATACACTGGAAGGAAACTGGGGGATGTTGGACAGAGTAACAAATCCAGAAGGATACTGGCTAGAAACACCTTGAGCAGACAATTGAGAGCTCACAGGCCCTGAAACTGCAGACCAGCCTGTAGAGGGGGCTCCACTACCTTGACCCCAAGGCCGACTTGGTGTTCGGGATGGAACCACAGGCTTGTATACCATCTGGCTCCAAGATCCAGGAGCTGCCTGGCTTGCGCTTTGTGTTTGAGAAAACAGGTGAGAGCTACCTGAACGTGTAGGCCATCCGGAAGAGCTTGGGGATTGAGGAACAGGAAGCCCATGATCATAAGATCCTACTGTGGCTGCAGTCAATACCTGGGCTGGTGATCTTGGCACATTTGTCTGGCCTCCAAGTACTGACCCATACTGGCTCACACTCCCTGAAGAGGTAGGCCAGCTTGAACCTTCAGATTGAACCCCATAGCTCCCAGGGAATGTGGTGGTGGCACTGGTTGGAAAAGCAGGCTTGAAAGCCATCTGGGTCAGTGTTTCACCAGAACTCCCATGCCATGAGCCTTGCGTTTGAGAAGTTGAGCTGCCAGTAGAACCAGACCAGCTCAAAGAGGCTGTTGCTGGAGCCCCCGAACTCCCATGATCCAGAGGGACTGCAGCAGACTGACTGGATACACTGGAAGGAAACTGGGGGATGTTGGGCGGAGTCACAAATCCAGAAGGATACTGGCTAGAAGCACCTTGAGCAGACAATTGAGAGCTCACAGGCCCTGAAACTGCAGACCAGCCTGTAGATGGGGCTCCACTACCTTGACCCCAAGGCCAACTTTGTGTTGGGGATGGAACCACAGGCTTGTATACCATCTGGCTCCAAGATCCAGGAGCTGCCTGGCTTGCACCTTGCATTTGAGAAAACAGGTGAGAGCTACCTGAACGTGCAGGCCATCTGGAAGAGCTTGTGGACTGAGCTTGTCCCATAGAGACCACTCTGGACACAGTGGACACTTGGGCTGGGACTTGTGCTTGAACACCCACACTTCCTGAAGTGGTTGGCCATCTAAAGCCTGTGGTTTGAGACACAAGGCTACCTTGTCCCATTGAGACTACAGTGGATGGACTTAATTGGGCTGGAGGATTGTATGCGGTTTGACTTACAGCCACATTTTGGGTCGTACCTTGAGATGATGGCAGAGAACTTGCACATCCAGAAGAGGTAGAGGAGCTAGAACCCTGGACTTGAGCTCCAAAGTCACCTTGATCTTGAGCCACAGACTGGGCCAAATTAAAGGGTACTTGAGGCACTGGTTGTTTCACCATTGGGCTCTGGGATAAAGGTACATACTGGCTTTGACTAGATGGTGGGGTCTGTTGGCTTACAGCAACATACTGACTAGAACCAGGACCACTTGAGCTCAGCACATCACTGCTGGAAGCCACACCAGGAACACCTGACCATCCAGGGAACAGAGACATTTGGGGGTCACTATCTGTCTGGAGGAAGCCAGTGCTGCTATACACTGGATTAGGACTGCTGGGGTTTACAGTATTGGAGACACCATCAGAAGGTTGGGCTCCACTTGGAGTAACAAGGTTTCCTTGGTGGGGCAAACTTCCTGCTTCATCCTGAAGATCAGTCACAGTGCCAGCTCGCCAATATTGAGCAGTTTTCCGATTCCAGACTGTGGAAAGAAGAAGAAAGGTCTAAGCTGGAGATAACATGGCATTAATTATTAATATTATTAACTCTTACCTCCAAGGCCACTTGCATTTCCCCAGAGGAACAAAGCCAATATCAACAACTGGAACCTTTAAAACAAAAGAGCAGCCAATTATTACACATGAACCAGAGACAAAAACCACTAAATGAAGTAAAGCAGTTACCTTTTCCTCCACCACTCCATAATTCAAAAGGTGGATGCAGAACTCCAGGTAGATACCAGAAACCACAACAAACACCAACAAGAACTGAACTTGGCTACACATAACCACAGCTTCTGTTTGGCTCCTTTTAAAGCATTCATCAGCCAATCTGTTACAGGTCACATGATTACACCAAACTGTGTTCAGCTGAGTCTGATCAGGTTTAGTCCAATCACAGGTTTGTTTAGAGTTACAGGTATTAAGGAATCCAGTTTATTTAGCATCACTAGGCTAATCCTCTAAATCGCTCTGTGCTAGCTAAGCACTTAGCAGCGATAACGAAGTAAACAGCGTCGTTTTAAAATCTTTAATCACCGATTTCCAAACAAAATGTTTTTATCTTGGTTTAACAATCATATTTACACAGCCGTATTAATGACGTTTGTGCCTTTCCCTATCGCAGAAATGACATTCTCTTTCAAAAATGTTGTTTTCAAATACTTTTAGATGATCTAATCATTAGAGCAACACACGTTTGGGCTTAAAAACCAATCCATTTTTGTGTCTTTGCTCATTTCTGGATGGATGGTTCAGACCTTCTCTCTGAGACTCCATGTACGCTTGGAAGGCTTTAAGAAATAAATAGTTTTGTGGAGAGGGGGAGAAAAAAGGAAAATGCAAGATTTGTGTTGCAACGCAAGTCTGCATTCGGATTCCTTGCGTAACTTGGGTCGGCCACAACGTGCAGACTCGGAGTTCGGAGGCAGTCCTGCACTTATGACCCTTCTTATATGAAAGCCTATTTTTTTTGGATGGGGGGGGGCTATAATACGAGGGCTGCGTAGACGATGTTGGAGCGTATAAATGGGTGCTTTGTTGCATGTTTACAGTATATTCATGTGGTGAACCAGGAACGCATCACATGAAAGGGCAAGTGCGACCAAACTGTAGCCAAAAAAACAAAGACCTCAAACCACGATGAGGTCTGAGAAGCCTTGATCTCCAAGCCAGGATGCTATTTTAAAAAACGCAGAACGGTACACCGCACGCGGGCAGGCGAAACAGAAACGAGAAGGGGGAGTAAAACATTCCTAAATGCAGACACAAACCTTGGAGCACCTACAGTTTCTGGGACGCACAATGTACTTTTTTTTATGATGAACGGACTCCACCCGGAGACATATCCATATATGGTGTGTCCCAGGCCGCGGTGACCTAAATGCAAATCACATGATGGAGTTAAAAAAATGTGAACGGAGGTTTTGTGATAAAAACAGTGAATGTGTGCTGAACCGGCTCTCAGAAAAACCCCCGCATTTTTCCGGGGTAAACTCCTAAACTGTAACATTGCTGCATAATGGTAGCCAGCCCTGTTCTTCTTGGCAGTGTGTAAATGGCAGGCGGCCGGACATACCACTCCGACTGGGAGCCTAATTGGAAACAGCACCGTCTGCTTCTGCACGAATACTGGGACGGGACTAAACCTGCTGAACGATGAAAACGTTTAAAGCACTTCTGCGGGTCCAAATCCTCACCGGCAGTCATGATACTGGTTTCCGGACAAACAAAAGGCGGCAGCATGGACCTACCTTCTGGTAAAACATCTGAAAAGGTGCAAATGGAATAAAACAAGTCTGCAAAGCTTAGCACGCACACACACCATGTTTTTGGGGTTTTGATTTTGCCCTGGATGTCTGGGAAACCCAATTATGATGATCCTCCACCATGCTTCACATTTGGCATGAGGTTTATTTTCATCGTCTATCTGCTGAGCTGCAAGAAAAACACAGAAATGCGAGTCCCTTTGCCTTTCCAGATGATCCGGTGGGTTTTTTGGTGACCTGACTCGGGTCATTAACTCAAAACTAGTGCTTTTAACGACGTTTTTTACCAAACCACTAAAACAGGATGGGCATAAAAACAAGAAGAGAGAGTCTGTCAGGGTTCAGTTACCGCACCGCGTTTTGTGGTATTTTTCCCTGATTAAACAGTCACGTCCATGGACCGTGTTGTGAAACGATTCTATCTGGACGTTAATGGTCTTCGGTCATGACCTCCAGTCCACTCTGGTGGTTTAATAACACGTTTTAAGAGCTCATACATCAGCAGGGTTTACACGGTTTACGGCTGAAACTGATGTAACTCGTACATGTGAGTTTATTCTGGGTTTAGGGCGACATCTAGTGGTAACCCGGAGCAAAAACAACCATAAATTGGAAACAAGTCCCATGTAGACTGATTGGGACATTTTGGGTAAAGCAGAGAGATTATTATCTCAGGAATTAGCACCTGTTCTTTTCCTTCAGGAATAACTGTCCATTTCTGGATTCAAATAATGCCTAATTAAAAGGTTCTCCATAACATCCTGGTACCCCCAGAACACCGCGGGTCACATGCACTCTCCGAGATACCTACAATGGTCCATTTTTGGATCCTCACGACCCCGAGTCCGTAAATCTAAAGCATGCACTTTATATATTGTCCGGCAGGGGGCGACATTTACTGTTACAATGCCAAGCAGCTCAGTCAGGCTTCGCTTTTCTCGATGAGCGCCTGAAATGACTTTGGCAAAAGTTATTCAGTTTCGAACCGAAATCCTTGCGCTATTACGTTCTTACTTTATAACCAGACTTACAAAGCGCGCAAAATGACCAGGAGTCGGCCGTTTGCGTGTTTTTGTTATGAATATATATATATATATATATATATATATATATATGAATGATACTTTGGCTCACGGTATTTTATTGGTGTAGTATCGAGATCAGAGGATTTTTGGTGTCTGTAGGTGGGATCCCCAACTTATAGTCTTGGGATAGTTACACTATTTCACCATTCCTTTCTGCCAGATTTGCTTTTAAAGTAACTGCTGCCTGTGCAAAGTGTAATAATTACCATTCAGCAGAGTTTTAAAGTGGGTTAACCAAGCTGCTGTTCCATCCTTATTGGATTATTCCCTCTCCCAGTTCTCGCCACCTCTCTAAACCAATCCCGGCCCATGCAGTCCCCGTTGGCATCCAATAAACAGGGGCGGCCGGTGGCCCCACCTCCTGTGGGGTTATTAATTCGAATGGAGGTGTATGTTGAGCGCTCAGTCTCCTGTTCTTGTCCTTGCTCCGTGGTTCTGGACCGTCCTTACTCCGGCTCTCAAGATGGTTGACGCTTTCTGTGCCACCTGGAAACTCATCGACAGCCAGAACTTTGATGAATACATGAAGGCCTTGGGTGAGACCTCAATCAAAACTACTATATTTAAGAGTTCCAAACGACCTGCTATCGATATGGCCGGACGGTAACGATGAAGCACGCTCTTCTTTGCAGGCGTCGGCTTTGCCACCAGACAAGTAGGCAACGTGACCAAGCCCACGGTGGTGATCAGCCAGGACGGCGACAAGGTGGTGGTCAAAACCCTGAGCACCTTCAAGAACACGGAGATCTCTTTCAAGCTGGGGGAGGAGTTCGATGAGACCACCGCAGACGACAGGAACGTGAAGGTTTGTACTTGCACCTCGAACCCGTAACTCCACCTGTAGGTTTTGGAACGCGACTGCAGGGATTCTGTTCGGTCAGAGCCTGGGTGCTGATGCTGATGGGGTCCTGATGAGGCTCATCCCAAAAGTGTTGGATAGGGCTTTTGCTTCGGGATGCAGGAGCGGAAATACTAAGGAAGGCCTTGAAGGCATGTCCGAATACTTTTGGCCATGCAACAACCCAATATCTGGTCGTTTTTTGGGTTAGAAGGCGAGCGTTTAAAGGGGTGAGGCCTGACGTATTTAAAAAAAAAAAAAAAACGGCATCGTGACCAAGTAAGAATAAAAATGTTTTTTTACGTTTTTTAGATAAAAAAACGATCAGATTTCGTTGTTCATTCGAATTGTTGCTGCCAAATCGTGGCCCGTTACAATGTTCAGCTCCACCTGATGTGCCATATCAGTGTCCAAGTGAGGGCCCGGACCCGGAACATGACCCAAGGGATCACACTTGCCATCAATTCCCCTGGTGAACGTCCTGGTGCCCACGTGCCCGACTCGTCAGATCAGACCAACCTCTCGGTTTCCAGGTCCAATATGCGACCCCGGTGTTCCCACTGTAACAGCAGGGGGCGCCGCACCGACACGCTGCTTTTGTGAGGAAACGTCCCTGTGAACGTTTGTCCCTTTTAAAGCGTCTCCGCTCTTTTCTCCCACATCGAATACCTCCACTATGAGAACAGACTGTTCTGAGGCACGATATCCGTTGTTCGTTCTGTGCGCGACTTTACCGATCCGAAGCGAGTTTTTTTTTTTGCGTATTTAATCCTCTCGAATTTCAGTCCACAGTGACTTTGGACGGAGACAAACTCGTCCACGTGCAGAAGTGGGACGGGAAAGAAACCAAGTTCGTCCGTGAAATCCAGGACGGCAAACTGACCATGGTACGATCGCCTCACGATCCTGTCGACTAATGATCACGCCTTTTTGAATCCTTGGCTAATAAAAATGAACATCGCTCTCTTCTTTTCTCGACTTTTCCTTTCAGACCTTGACCTTCGAAGGCGTCCAGGCCGTCCGTACCTACGAAAAGGCGTAACGTCGACCTCGGTTTACTCCTGGTGACTTGACATCGTTGCAGCAGCGTTCTGTCTCGTTTGTTTTGTAACTCCTTTTTATATCAAATGCACAAGCTTCTTTGTAAGTCTTAGAACGAAGACTGTGTGTATGTTTGTGAACCTGGCTGAAATATAAGCTCAAAGTGATCCGTCTGGCCGTCTTTCTGTTTTCTGTTTTCTGTTTTGTGAATTCTTTAGCTAAAACTGATCCACGTTGTCAGGTCAGTCAAGAGAAACTCAATTAAGGGACTTGAACCCTCAACCTACTCGTCTGCTTGTCCTACTGGGACACCTTCAGAATTTAAAGGGGCACTTCTGTTCCCCTTGGCCTTCTGATCAGTCCTAAGGGTGCGACTAAAGTAAGTCTAATGGGTTATTGATATTGTACATATTTCGCCTACGTTCAAGCCCAAATTGAGTAAGCCTGGGGCGATAGCGGCAAGGAAAAACTCCCTAAATGTTATAAGGAGGAAATGAGCTGCAAAATATATAGAAACACAAACATGGATGGTTTAAAAAACACAAATACAGCGGGAAATCATCTATCTGTTTTAGTATTATCCTGAAACGAAGATTTTTATACAAATAACGATAATAATAATAATAATAATAATAATAATAATGTTAAAGATGATCCCCATCCCCCGACACTGCAATTAGGACCCCTATGGCCCAAATATCTGGACAAAAAAAAGTAAAACAAAAGTGTGGTAATAATAATAATAATAATAATAATAATAATATTTGTTCATATAGAAATGAATAAAGTGCTTAATATTTAACGTGATTTTGCTGAAGCTTTCGATGAACAGTTTAAGTTTAAAAATCATATCCAATCAATTCGGAAACGATTTTTATCGTTGATCGTTTATCGCTGAAAGAAATATTCCCTGAAATGCACCTAAAGTTCCCTAAAGCGTTCCCTTTTTCAGTCATTCAAAGACAAAAATCTGTTCAGATTTATTTCTGTAGCCTTTTTACAACGCAGCATTGTCTCAAAGCGCTGACAGTGGCAAGGAAAATCCCTAAATATGATAAGGTAGAAACCTGGGGACGACTGAGACTCAAAAAGAAACCCGAGCTGTTTGGGCCCAGAGATTATACGCCGGAATAAAAGTCTATTTTGAGACTATTTTTACTCTGGAATAGAAGTTTATAGTAGCAAATTATAATTTAATGATTGTGTAAATAATAAATATATAGAATTAAATATAAATATATCTGTGATATCGAGCGTTACGTCTGATCAAACTCGCCTCACATTCATTTGCATTTCAGTTTCAGTGTTTCAGTTCTGCTTCTGAATTAAAAAGCCCGTGACCATTCATTGTTGGCCAGCTCGACCGACTACTGGGTGAGTTGAAAAGGCCGGTCTGGGGGGAGGACAATCTCGTCTCTGTTTAGCCCCTTCCATTGATATGGGTGAATATAAACTGGGCTTGTGCTTACGGCTCTGAGATGGACTGACCTGCAGTAACCTTTGCCTGGGGTAATAAGGTTATATCGCTGAGGCACGGGGTCAAAAGTATGTGGACGGCTTAACATGGCATCCGCAAAATCATACCACGCAAGTACACACTACCTGGGTACATCTGGGTCTCACGCCACACCAAAAAACGCAAGCTCCGAATGGTGAGAGCCAACTGCTGGAAACCGCAAGATTTACAGTGGATTCCGGTTAATAGGACCACCGGTTAATGGGACCAGCCGCTTATTCGGACCAAATCCTAAAGTACAGAAACAAATC
>JAVSBV010162016.1:0-14448 GCA_033117975.1 Parotocinclus spilosoma | reverse complement strand
AAGAACATGTGCTGTTTTCCCTCTGTTTAAAGGAATGTTTCTGAAATTGTTCACTGATATCAGTGACTGAGACTATTGTAATGTGTTACAGGCTCTGGTAGATAATGATTCGAATTGTTCTATTGTGGCTGGTAACAAATACAATTGGTAGAATTGCACAGAAATTTCTGCTGCCAAAAATGCCAGAATTAATGTCTTTTAGAGAGAGACAAATGTAGATTGCAAACAAGTTGAGCAAAGGTTTGAACTCTGGACAAACTCTAAACGAGCATATCTTTGACCTGTTTAGATGAGTGGTTTAAGGCAGAGGATGTAATTAAGTAAATGCAAGACAGGTAAGTGGAATCCACCAATCAGTGTTGGTCTATGGTTGGGACGGAGTTACATGGGAACATCTGGGATTGACTTCGGGCCAAGGGAAACACAAGTGGAAGTCAGGACAGTTAAATAGACTTCAAGTGAATTCTCAGATTGCCCTGGTCAGGACAGACTTGTTTAGTTTGAGCTGCTGCAGATTAAAAGAGAAAATGAAAGCTGTGATAAATCGCTTAATGCTTTTTAGTGACATTAGACATGCTATGTGTAATGATTTTTTTTCTGTCAGGTGTCAATAAGAAGAGTATTTAATTATGTTAGATTCATTATTTATTATGTTACAATTTAAAGTAGACAGACCAGCCTTTGTGACTGTGACAAAGAGTTTTATTTAAGTGAATCACTCATTTTTTTATTTTACAGGATCCCTCTAAAGAAGTTCCGCTCAATAAGGCGCACAATATCAGATTCGGGACGGGTTGTAGAGGAACTCTTGGCTGGTTCTCAGCACATGAAGTACAATCTCGGTTTCCCACCGTTGTCTGCACCGACCCCTGAAACCCTGAAGAATTACCTGGATGTGAGTGTGACCCGTTTGGTTGATGAGTCTTTGTTTAGCATGTGCATTCAGAGAAATAATTAAATTAGTTTCTCGATGGCCATATTAGAGAAACCTAATTATTTAGGTTGAGGTAAATCTATTCTAAGATGTGGGTCAACTAATCCCAGCAGTAAATACTTTATGCAGCATCCCTTTGCCAACAGCAGTGTCTTCACTGGTTACTGAAATTGGAGAATACTGAGAAGAAATTTGAGACCCTTCTCAATATAGAACCTCAAGGTCTCTTTCTTTACCTGTGCTCAATAGACCTTGAAGGGTTTTAGGAATTTGGTTGAACTAGGTCACTGTGTTTTTATATTAATTTGCTTATTTACATTTTCTCTGCATTTGCAAACGGTTCATGTGTCCTGGTCACAAAAATGTATATAATTTATACTTTATAATTAACCATTTAAAATATCCCCTTTTTTGAGCAGTGTAAGTTTCTCTGATATGGATTCGATATACATAATGTCCTGTTCTGAAGATTTATCACTTCTGATCTTTTAACCCTGAGTGTTTCCTAATAACTTATCATGGAGGTGGCAATTTTTGCTTCTTTAACCATTTTCCTAGTTATGCATTAGGGGTGTTGGTTTACCTCCAAAACTAAATTTAAATGTGTCTTTGTGTTTTACCTGAAGATTGTAATGACATTTTAAATATCTTTTAAACAAAGGGATATCAGTGATTGGTGTTATTTCACAAACAGTGGTGTTACCCCTGCTGTTGTTGTTATCATTTTCATTTTGATCATCTTTAGTGGAACTACAAGTTAGAAAATAGTAATTTGTTTGATTGCTTACAGAACTAAGGGAGGTTAGGTCATTCATTAGATCACCCCATCACTCTTTAACAGCATCTCCTTACCAGCCCTGAAATAGACTGGTGTTCCATTGAGTGCACGCTTATGCCTGTGCCATGTGTTCTTTTGGAATAGCTATAGAAAGTCAACATGCTTTTGTTTTATTCCTGTCAGGCATTATCTATTCCTCTGTGTGGATGAAGGACTAAGGAAATGTAAACTGTTCTCATGTATATCCAATAAAACAAGAAAACCCCAAATCCTAAACAATATAGTGGACTTAAAGATCCTGTTTACTGCTACTTTTGACTGAGCTTGCTGAGACACTAAGTGACAAAAGGTGCTGAGGAGGTTGGGTCGGTGGTTTGGGAAACCGTGTTGATTGGCTTCTTTTTTGCAATTCTACAAACCACACAGGAAGTCAGTTGGGAACTAAGCAGCAGCAGCGAAGCTAGACAATTGGGTCAAGTGATTAGTCATGTGGTAACAATATGGTACCTCATTGTTATACATGGTTGACCATCTAAAACCAAATTTGAATCTTACTTTGTCGTGATTTTGTAGATGCATGCATTTTGATATCAGACTGTGTTTCAGGTTGCTTGTCATGAGCCTGTGTTAGGAGAACTAACGCAATCAGATTCAATAGTCAGCTGAGTTTGTTGCACAATGTTGCCTATTTGGCATATATTTTTGAAGAGTAAGTTGTACGTTATGAAATGCCTTTCCTTTTTAATTTGTAACTTTGTTTTCCAGGCTGAGATTTCTTCTAATCCCTTTTCTTGGTGGTGATATGCCACTGATGTATGGTTTTAGTTCAGTTTAAGGTTTAGTTATTGCATGTTTAACATAATATACTGCAAAAATGAGGATATGTTTCATTATCAAAATAAAATTTTTGTAAGCAGTATATTATTTCACTATGAAGAATTAAGGTGTCTCTTTGTGTCTTTTTTCTAAAGGCCCAATACTATGGCGAGATAGGACTTGGTACTCCAGTCCAGACGTTTACTGTGGTGTTTGACACTGGATCCTCCAACTTGTGGGTTCCTTCTGTGCATTGTTCCTTTACTGATATTGCTTGCTGTAAGAAACATTTTGTTACTCCGTAGAAATTCAGTGCAAAGTTCGAATGTATTTATAACCTCCATAACGTGGTTGTGTTACTGATCTTGCAGTGCTTCATCACAAGTATAATGGTGACAAATCCAGCACCTTTGTGAAAAACGGTACTGCTTTTGCTATTCAGTATGGCTCCGGAAGTCTTTCTGGGTATCTTAGTCAAGACACCTGCACAGTAAGTATATGCATGAGTTAGATCTGAGATGTTAGGAATTTTCACTTGATTATATGTTATTGTTATTATTTTTTTTATATGTATAGCTAACGTAAAGGTAACGTGTGGCAGCCCAAAAAAAAAGAACAACAATGCTCGATAACAAAAAGGGTTTTAATTTAAATTTTCTGGTTTTACTCTCACTTTATCCTGGTCGAGGTAACGCAGTCTATACACACTGCCTATACTAGATGCCAGTGTAACAACCATCAAAGGGTCTCTGTTTAGCTTCTCTATCTGCCATATTATGTGTGCAGCAAAACCTTTCACACATTACCAGTACTTAAACTGGGGTCAATGGGGTGGTGGACAACTGAATTAGCACTGTGCCACCAAGGCGCCTTATCAAAACTGTAACTATAGCAATACTGTGTGGTTAAGTATTTTGCTTACTAATTATATCTCCCACTTGAAGCCCCCAACAGTAATGATACTACTTTTGGGATAACTGCTTATATTTTGTATTTATTAACAAATACATTTATATACATTTTTAAAGGCTATTATGCAAGGTTTGTTGATTCCTTTCCCAAATAAGTGATCATTATCTCTGAGTTAGCGCTAATAATGTTAAACTTTTCTGATTATGTCATGAAACTACACTAAGCGGCCACTGTTAGACCCCCGGGCAAGGCTCTTATTTTCTTACTTTATAAGACTGCGATTCCATATTTAAATACAGTATAAGCAGCTCGGTTAAGACCTATGAAAAACGAAATACTAAAATTTGTGTAGTATTGTCTTCAGTTTAGCAAATGTAACTGTAAGATGAGTCGTTTTGCTTCTTCTGTGTTTGTTTGATCAATTTTCTATATGCAGATTGGTGACATAGCTGTGGAGAAGCAGATATTTGGAGAGGCCATCAAACAGCCTGGCATTGCCTTCATTGCTGCGAAGTTTGACGGAATCTTGGGAATGGCCTACCCTCGTATTTCTGTGGATGGAGTTACTCCTGTTTTTGACATGATGATGAACCAGAAGAAAGTGGAGAAGAATGTTTTTTCATTCTATCTGAACAGGTCTGTTTGAGCTACTCAGCATATTTGTTACTAGCTTTATCATGATGTTATGGATGTACATCCGGTGTTCTGTTGCTAATAATCAAATCAACATGTTAGCAAAAGGCTTGAATAAAGAATCAAAGTCAGCATTACTCTCTTTAACTGTGCTGAATAGAGGGGGAACAACTGGGTTCAAAACAGAGTGGGCAGGGTGAAAAGTCACCCATTAAGTAAATGTTTGTCTTAATAAATTTCATGAATCATTTTCACATTTCTCAAATCACTGGTATTTTTGAAATTATAGACCTTTAAAATGAAATTTCTTCCGTATTACCTTTTAAATCAATTTAAATACCAGTGTTTTTTGTTCCAAGTATTATAACCAGCATAACAATTTGACTGAACTGTTGAACAATCGTTTTGATAAGAATTGAGTATTTTTAGTCTGTAGTGTGTTCTCTCTTCTAGCTGTAGTTAGTCTTTACTGATTGGATTAGGTGATTTGTGTCATTCGGCCTGATTTCCCAATGTTTTAAGGCACGTCTTGTGATGTTACTTCATGTTGCTTCACGTTTCCTGTATTCAAGTGTTCCCATAAATGCTGGATGGGCTTTATGTCAGGTGACTGTGGAGAGAAGTGCATGACAGTCAGCACTCCCTGATCTGCTTCAGGTTTCAAAAAGTTGTTGTGAAAGTTTGGGGTGTGTTTAGGTCATCATGCTGCTGCAATATAAAACCTCCTACAGAAATATAAAACAAGCATTTTCACTAGCTGTCTTGGATCTTTGGCCTTCATTGTATTTACATACGCTCTTAGACTGTCGGTTTCCTGTGTAGATGATGAGTTCAAAAGCTGTTGCTGTCAGAGGAAAAAAAACCCACAACGGCACAGTAAAGGTTTTAGCATAATATGGAAAGTTTCAAAGATGATTCAGAGTGGGCGTGACTGGCATGATCAATCCTGAGTTGAGTTTTATTGGGGAGTGCTGTATATTGTATTGACATATCATATATCATATCGTCATTTTGATATATATATATCTCACAATGAAATCTCCCATAATAAAATCTCACAATTTTTGTGAGCAGTGTACATAATTATATTTGATTCTTTGGTAGGGACCCAAATTCTCAGCCTGGAGGTGAACTCCTTCTGGGTGGGACAGATCCAAAATATTATACTGGAGATTTCAACTATGTCAACATCAGCAGACAGGCCTACTGGCAGATCCGTATGGACAGGTAAGTGATCACTCCTTGAACACAGTCTTGAAGTTTGATATCTTCTGATATAAATTGTGCAGACATTGCATTGTATTAATAATCGATATTTACATATTATAAACATTCACACTTGTGGATGATATTCTCTCTTTGGTAATGCTTGGCCATACCCAGCATGCGGCTTAATTATTGATAATTAATTATTAATTTAGCAGTTATTCTGTACATAAATGAACATGTGAGAATGTTAATGACAGGGAAGTTACTCCAATTTCAGAATGTGACAGGTCATGAGAAATGTATTAATACCCTGCAAACCATAAAGAAGCAGTACACGAAGATTGAGTAGGAGATATGGTGCTTGTTTGGTTCATGAAGCTGTATCGGATTAGAGGTTGTTTCTCTGTATGACAACAGTGGAGAAACCGCCAAGGAAAGGGAATGTTGGTGATCTGTGAAGTGATAGCTTTCTGTGAGTCTGGAGAGGTTGAGATGAGAGCTTAATGGTTCATTCAGAACACTTAATAGTCTGATTTCTGGTCAACATTTCAGACCTAACCAGCTGATATTTAGGCATGTTGTCTAATCTGAAGCAAAAAGTATATGAAGTACAGATATGGTGCTTTGTTAATGTTATCACTGTAACTTCTTCACATCCGTACATAACATGTTGTAGTTCATGAACTCTGGGCTGGGTCCCCTTCTTCCAATTTAAAATTAGAATGAAGTTTCCAGTGGCCTAGTGGTTATGGTACTGGACTATGGATCAGAAGGTCCAGGGTTCAAATCCCACCTCTGCCACAGTTGGGTTCCTGAGCAAGACACTTAACCCACAATTGCTTGGATTGTAAACCTGTATTAATTGTAAGTCACTCTGGATAAGGACGTCTGTTAAAAGACATCAATGTAAATGTAAATAATGTAAGTGTGGTGATGGGTGTTGCTGTTTGTTGAGCTGGTACAGTTGTGTTTCCAATACAGCAGAGCTTACGGAGTTTAACCCATTTTTTTTATTAGAGAAATTCACCTTTATTGGTCCATGTACTGTAGTTGTGTGTTCTCCCTTTTGCTGTAGTTAGTCTGCACTGATTGGCCTGGACTAATAGCAAAATTAGGGGAATTATGTCGTTCAGCCTGATTTCCCAATGATTTAGGGCACATCTTGTGATGTTTCTGAATGCTTCGCTTTCTTCAAGTGTTCCCATAAATGCTGGATGGGCTTTATTTCAGGTGACTGTAGAGTGAAGTGCATGGCAGTCAGCACTCCCTGACCTTCTTTGGTTTTCAAAAAGTTGTAGTGAAAGTTTGGGGTGTGTTTAGGTCATCATGCTGCTGCAATATAAAACCTCCTTCAGAAAGATAAAACAAGCATTTTCACTAGCTGTCTTGGATCTTTGGCTTTCTTTGTATTTACATACGCTCTTAGACTGTCGGTTTCCTGTGTAGAGTTCAAAAGCTGTTGCTATCAGAGAAAAAAAAAAAAACACACAACGGCAGAGTAAAGGGAAAATCAAAGTTTGGTTAGGCAGGTTATTCTGACCAACTTTGTTATACATAACCAATAATAGAGTGGTCGTCTTGTCTGTCCTACTTAACCTGATTGTGTACTAAGTATACTATAATGTTTTGTGTAGCCAAAGATGTACGTCTAAGTCACTTATCGTCTAAGGCTAATGAAGTTCTGCTTTTTCCAGCGTGAGCATTGGAGGTCAACTGACCCTGTGTAAGGGCGGTTGTGAGGCCATTGTGGACACCGGCACATCCCTGATCACTGGACCTGCTGCTGAAGTCAAGGCCCTTCAGAAGGCCATTGGTGCCATCCCTCTCATTCAAGGAGAGGTACATCACAGCAAACCTTTGTGTCTTGCATATAGGGATATTTCAGAATTAATTTGAAGCAATTAAATGTAAGCATTTGATTTAATTTCATTAAACACGATCAAATATAGTCAAAAAGTTATTGGGTTACACAAATGAGATCCAAGCTCAATTATCATGATTGAGTAGCAAGTGATATATTTATGGGGTGAACGGAAGAATGTTAAACTGGACGAGAGTGCCCCCACATTGACTGTTTAGTAGAGTGTATGGTCACACAAGAGTGCCAAAACACACTGACGTTGATGGGACATGGACAGAATAAGATTGTCCAGTTCTTGTGTGATCCTCTTTGTATTCATTCTGGAATATCCCTTATTCTTTTTATGAGCACTGCATATTGGTTTTGGTGACTTTGGTGATGGTGTAAATGTGTAGAACAATCCAAATGTAGGAAATGTAAAATACTAAAAAAAAGAAGTAATGTTTTTTGTGAGGCCGTTGCTATAACTTTGTGTTTCTCGGCAGTATATGGTGGACTGTAAGAAGGTACCTTCCCTTCCTAACATCTCGTTCGTCTTGGGTGGAAAAAGCTACACTCTGACTGGAGAGCAGTACATTCTTAAGGTCAGTCACACACACTTTCTCCCCTCTTACATTAGCCTCTTTAACAGTAACGGTCTGTGAAGCAATTGAAGTGTAGTTCCCCTGTTAAAAGTAAGTATTTTTTTTTGTTTTCACATTCAGCTGAAGTCATTAATGTAAGTCATGTGTTGTTCCTCAAAAATTGGTCACATGCTGTTGCAGCTATGTGTACACCAAAATGTCCCACAAGGATGTAAAACAAAATCTCAAAGTTTATAAAATTACCCTTTATTAACAAGTTTGCTTATTGAATTTAGATTCAGATAGAAAAACTGGTATGATTTATAATTTTTATTTACATTTACACACTGTAGCCCATCTGTTTCTTTACATACTGTGTTAATCCCTTTACGCTGTTCTCTTATGGTCAGGACCATCACAGACGAGGTACTATTTGGGTAGTACTATTTTCAGCACTGACACTGATGTGGTGATGTGTGCTGGTGTTTGTTGAGCTGGTACAGTTGGATATCCAGTACAGCAGAGCTTCTGGAGTTTAACCCATTTTATCTCCCTGTCCTGTTATTAGAGACCTTCACCTTTATTGGTCCATGTACTGTAGATGTAAAGTCAGAGCCATTAGCTCATTTGTTGTTGCACACTGTGTTAGTCCTCCTCTAATCCTTCAGTGCTCACAAGATGCTGCCTACAGAATGCTGGTGGCTGGACATTATGGCTGGTGGGCTATTTTTGGTCCAGCGGTGGCACTAAGTTGGTTTAAAAACTCCAGCAGCATTGCAGTTTTCAATACACTTGTATCAACGCAACACACACTCACACACCATATCAGTGTTACTCAATGATCACTCAAATAATACCTGATGCTCTGCTGGTCCTGGTTATTAGAGAACATAGTAAAGGGGACTAACAAAATATGATGGACAACAGTCTCTAATTGTAGAACTAAAAAGTGCATCTAAAGCAATGATGCTGCTATGTATATTGAACATCCTCATATATGCAGAGCCTTAAGTAGCTACTGTTTTTTTCAGTGGACTTGTAATATTGAAGTTCGTGTTTATATATGTGTCTGTGTATAGGAGAGCCAGGCTGGTAAAGAAATCTGTCTGAGTGGATTCATGGCTCTGGATATTCCTCCACCTGCCGGGCCGCTGTGGATTCTGGGTGACGTCTTCATTGGGCAGTACTACACCATGTTTGACCGTGAGAACAACCAAGTGGGCTTTGCTAAGGCTGTTTAGTGTCCAAAATCTTACTGCTAATGAGTAAGGGGTAGGAATCTTAAAAGCATGACCGATTTGGAAAAACTCCACCAATATCAGCTGCTCTAATAATTACCCACATAACGCTGGTGTGGTTGATCACACTGTACTACATGAGCTTACTTGTACTAATGACTCCGTTATCCTTAAATAATTTGGTAGAGACAGGAACTGGTAATATAGGGAAAAAGGAAAAGTGAAAAGTTTTGTTTTATTGAGCAGGATGTAGCAAAGAAGGCGTAGTCTTTTTAAAAGTTTTAAATTGTTTTATGTCGCTGATTTTTTTTTTTTTCTTCTTCTTCTTTTACTCCATTTTTCTTAATATGCCTCAAGTGAGTAAACAAGGGTTTTTTGTTTACCAAGCTTCAATGGTTTCCCTGCTCAGTCACCTACTGATTTTAGGTTCTATTTTAAATACGGGTTTGGGCATTGCCTTTCGTCTGTGTGTGTGATTTGAAATGATGACCTTTGGAAATGTGTAAAATTGCATCCGGATTTTCCTTTATCCTTCTAAAACAGTGGAAACACATGGATTAAAAAAAACCCGATACAATTACCTGTTTGGGTAGCTTTTTTTAAAATGTTTTTAATCGTAATGCTGGAAAAAAGATTTCATGAGACTCAAAGCCTGTTCATGGAAAAACTAAGTATTTACAGTTCAGTTTGCCAAACTTCGTATGACGACATTACGTAAAATAAAAGTTAATGCTTTAGCACTTCTTACCAAAAAGATGCTATGATTATCCAAACGATTATCAGAAAGCTATATTTACAGAATTCTTAAAATGTACATGATAGCAATACTCTATGAAGAAATTAGGCACACATTATTAGAGCAATTCTTTCAGGTTGTACATTTCATTCACATAGTGCACATTCAAATCACAATTCTAACAAATAAATTGGTATTGCCTGCTCTTTTGTCTCTTACATTTTGCACGCATAGTACATTCTAAACTCTTTGAGGGCAGCTAAGCTGTTCTTAATCTCATTACTAGTGGACAGTGGCTGCCCTTACTTAAACCAATCAACATATGTACAGCAGTTCTACAGCAGAAGGAAAACCAGAGGCAGCTCTATTTTTCATATAATCAGGAAAAAGTAGAGGAAGTGCTCAAAACTAGGCCATGGATGGGCGGTGGGGATTTTCTGTGCTACCTTTAATTATAACACAACACAAAACTGTTAAAAGGAAAATGAGAATGGGATGGGAATGGTTAGACTCAAAATAGAGGTTGGTTTTAACTAAAGTCTCTGAACCATTTTGAATTTGCCTTGATAGTCCAGTGGCATGTGTTGTGTAATATAACTAATCTTTTTTTAAATAGCAAATAAATATCAAAAATACTTCAGATGTTAAACACTTATCTGCTTTTTTTACTCTACTTGGGCTACATTCTTGAGTTAAGTTGTTTAAGAAACAATTGTAACACTGTACTGATAATTCGGTAAGTGTTGGTAAATTCCAGTGTAACATGGGGTCAACCCACTGTGCCCAGTGCATCTCAGGACTGTCGAGACTCGAGAACCTCTGGTAAGGCAGAGATGGATGGAACCAGAATGGGACTTGATGGCGAGACTCCTCACCAGGCCCACACACAGTCAACAAAGCCAAACTCCTGGCCTACTTGGAATGCAGTTTGGGTGCTCTTATTCAAAATGATTTGGTATCATTCAATCAATTGTCCTCGCTCAAGGACCCAACAGTGGCAGCTTGACAGAGTTCTGCTGCTGGATTCACGGAAGCTTTCTTAAGAAACAACTTGTGAATGTTCTTGAGACACATACCAAGTATAAGACACGCCAAATATGTGCTTAAATGCAAGTCTCAAAAAAACAAATATTGTATTCAAATATTGTCTTAAGAAAATCTTATTCTTAGAATATATTCAATGTATGCAGGTTTCTGCTTGTGGCGAGAGACACGGTATTTTGTATACGGAATTTGTATTTACCGCTTTTGTTTCCGTTATTTCACCATCATACTGTGTGTTAAAAATTTTTTAGCAAACAAGAAATGTCCTCTAAGCTGATTTAGAAATTGAGTCTAGCCAGAGACAAATGTGAGACTATTGTAAATTTAAGAAAAACATTTAAGAACAGAATTTGCAAGACTACCAATTGTTCTTAGAATTGGTCTTGAGAAAAACGTTGCTCTGAATCAGTGACTCCATGGTAAGGTGCTAGAGAGGTGAAGATTGAGTTACAATTTAATCTCTGATTAGTCTCCTCCCCAGGTCCTGTCCAGGTTCTGTTCTGCTCCCATGTTGCAGCACTTCTCCACCCCAGTGGTGCCTTTACATTGTATCCAGCCTTTGATTAAGTTGTATATGATTATACACAGCTACAGTCTGTCCTTGTGGGCCACTTGTGTGAGAACTGTGAAACTTTTCCCATTCAGTATCAAGTTCCATTTCATGTGTTCAGCAGGTCCTAGCTTCATATCAGATATGTAGATGGAGCTCTTACCCTGATGATTAGGGCAGTTCCTGAGGTTCTGGCTTAACAGTTATTGTACTGGACTGTGGAGCAGAAGGTCCATGGTTCTCACCTTTGAAGCCTTTTATTAATATCGCAGCACCAATGGCTTTATTCACAAGAGACGGAAGGTAAGATCAACACACTAGTCATGAGTCAATTCAGAGTCAACTCAATGTATGCATGTGTCTGAATTCGTACCCATTTAGTTTGTCGTGCGTTTTGTTGTGTTCTGAATTCTCAGTAGACAATTTGATTCCCTATATAATGCACTACAGTCTTAACTATAGTGCAATGTAAATTCAGTGGACAACAGAGCTACACTATACTTATAAACTAATATTACATAATTAATTCGATTATTTGTGTAAAGTTGTGCCAGATTGTTAGAACATGGAAAACATTTCTAACCTGCATCACTCTATTTTTGATGTTCCATAAGTGTTGTCTCAAGTCCCTACCCTATATAGTGTGCTTCACAGTCTATGTCCTGATCAACGAGCAAGTAAATGAGTGGAATAATTCAGACTCAACCCCTGTCATTGGAATGTGGGAGAAAACCAGAGTAAACCCACATAGACACATGGAGGACATGGAAAAAGCGCCACACAAGTGAGCGAGAGTCCTCTCAGAGGAGCCACCATGCCTACCAAGTTATTTCCTTATGCCTTGTATTGCTTCTTATGCCAATAAGTAGGGAGTTGATCTATTCACAGTGTTCACACTTAACCCTTATGCCTGTGGTGGCTCAGTAAGTCAGTGATATCTTGGCTGTGCCAGGTTGCCACTTGGTGGCACTGAATGAACCTACAGCTGCTCAGTACAGCTATCAGTCACTGTCAATAGGAGTGGTTAAGGTATTTTACTGTGATGATCCAGGGTTCAGACTCCATCTCTGCCAAGCTGCCACTGTAAGACACTTGAACAAGGTCCTTAACCCACAATTGCTCGGATTCTAAGACTGTCTCACTGTAAGCTGCTCTGGATAAGGAGCATCTGCTGAATGACTAAATGGGAATGCAAGGTAGCTTTTGGCTGCAGTTTCTGCCAGCGTTATAAACAGCGCAGCCCTTATTGTGAGTAAATATTGTGTACTCTAACATATATACTGTTTGTCCCTTGGACATACAGTACTGTGCAAAAGTCTAAGACTACCATTGCATTTGATCTTTTAGCAATTGTATAATACCACATTCGTCATGCTGACATCATTCCATGATACTATTTTCGGCAAATCTTCATTCAAATCTCTGTGAGCATTAGCATATCTAAGCCTTTAAACCCCCCCCCCTTTTTTTTTTTTTTTTTACTTCTACCCTGCTATTCTGACTATAGAAGATCAACTGCTATTTCTTAAATGTAAGGGTAAGTCACATTGAATTCTTGCCACTGTAGCGTAAAGAAGCTGTTTTTTTGTGATTTTGACTCCATTTTTAATACTGCATACAAATGTCCTGTATTGTTGGTTGTCTACTAAGAACAGGACTAAGAAATAATTATATATGGTCATTAGACCATTGAAAAAACAATGATGGATCTGATCTAATGATGGGCTGAGACTTGCACAGTACTATATGTTATATCAGAATTATTACTGTTGAAATGTTTAAACTGTCTCTTAAGAGTCTGAAAACTAAAACTAATGTAAACTGGATTTATTTTATAGTAGGTCTGTAAGCAGTGCTGTTTTTCCACTGTTCTTATTTCTGTTTTGCTCATTTATCATTGCTGCACAGCTTTTAAAGTAGTCCGTTCAGATAATGAAGTTGGTTTTGGAGCATTTTTTGTATGTTCTAATCGGCCACGCTTGGGTCTCGTTTTTGATCTTGGAAACACTCCGTCCTGAACCATCTACGGTAGGCATTTTATTTATCAATACATGATACAGAGGCGTGTCGGAGGAAGGATGGGCTTAATGACGCATGGTATTAGAATGACATGAGTTCACTTGCAAGTGCTGAGTTTCAACTAATAGGTGAATAAAGCACGGTTCATCTTCATAAGTCAGACTCGGGCATATCTGGCATGTCGGCTAGGATGTAGCCGATGCTGTAGTGGCCGTTGGAGGTTGGTTCTGGCTGGGCCGTCGAGCTGCTCTGTTTGCGAATCGGGGGCATGGGAGAGGGCGCCTCGCTCGGGGTCTTGCCGTGGATCAGGCTGGTGTCATCCCCTTCTTCCTCTTCCCTCTTTCTGCGTACGCTCTCTTTAATGATGCGACCCTTCTTGTACGCGATGGAAGCACTGCCGGTTTTGTCCTCGATCACATTGCAGAAGCGCAGCATAAAGACCACGGGCACGGGCAGAAGGGCAGCAGCCACTAGTGTGATGCACATAGCCAGGCCCCACGGCGGGTAACTGAGAGTCTGTTCCTGAGCCTGAAACGCACATGGTAATTGTGATTACTCACATTCACCAGCAATTTAATGACAATGTTTAAATAAATGCTGTCTGTAAATCAAGTAAAATATTTTTGTCTTGTCGGACCATAGCGGTTACATTTTATGCTTAGCCTGGTACAACATATAGCTGCATTATTTTAAAGAGCAAATATTTAAACCTAGATATCACATTTTTGGCATCTGATAATAATAATAATAATAATAATAATAATAATAATAATAATAATAATAATAAATCAAGTAATAATAAATAAATAAAATCAGAATTGCTGAACTTAAATGAACATATTATAACATGTTCTCTGTTTTGAGATTGTCTATTTTTACTAATAAATAAAAAGATTTATTGCACATGACATTTATTACCATTTAACAGCTTTTTTTGTTTCTGGAGGAAAAGTACAGTCGATTCTGATTAATTGGAACACTGGTTAATGGGACCAGCCACTTATTCGGACCAAATCCTAAAGTACCGAATCAAATCCTATTAAATACGTGTAATGTTATTCTGCTTAATCGGACCAAAAACGTGTACAGTATGTAATATCCCAAGAAACTCTTCGTCTCTGGCATCACTACCCGAAAACTCTACCCTCTACTGCC
>JAVSBV010162005.1:0-14448 GCA_033117975.1 Parotocinclus spilosoma | reverse complement strand
CAATTTGGAATAAGGCTGTAACGTAACAAAATGTGGAAAAAGTGAAACGCTGTGAATACTTTCCGGATGCACTGTAGCCTGGTAGGATAGAGTACGGCACATGCACCTGTACATGCACAACCCAAGCGAGAGTTCGACTAAAAAATGCATGACTGAAGATAAAAATGAACAAGACCTACATCTGTAGACAAGATCCAGACACCACCTGCCTCCAATGTTTGTTAGTAAAAGCTAATATTGCATTGACTGTTCTCAAATGTAGTGTTTCTTCATGTGGACGCATTCCCTCTTGGTTGTGTGCAGCCAGAGAGCCATGCTTATTTATGTTCATATTCCATCTAGCACGTTTATATTTTGGCTTAGTAGACTCTGTAGAAAATAATATGTATAAGAGTTAATGCTTCAGATGCTGTGTAGATAGTAGCGCTCCACACTTCTTTTAACAGTTATGTCTGAAACATTTATGTATCGTTTGCATGCAGTTTTTTGTGGGGATACCCATTCTATTTACATTACAGCAAAAAGATTAGGTGACAACGCTAATGTAAGGTCAACCTCCATTTCGGTAAAATCCTGTTTCCCAGAATGTAATGTGGTCCTTTAACTGTGCATACCTGCATATTAAATTATTCAGTAAGTGATATATTAGCAACAGCTCAAGTTAATGCTGGCTTTATCCTCTTCAAATATCTCGTGGTGCTGGTTTCTTGCAGGTCATTACACATCAAACAATCTTCCAAACTTTTGATGAGTAGTATATAAACAAAAGGTCATCCACCGCCTTGAGATCTTTAAATATCACGACAGCCATGGAGCCAAGCCATGATTACCCATTAACCAAATGATTTAGGAGAAGGTGATGCTGAGAAGGCCCTTTGTGATTCAGTCTATTATAACCCCAACTAGAACTGTGAGGATACCGATCACATCCATTTCATTAATGTACAATCTAAACTCATTGCTCTAAATGACAACAAGGGACTCTGAATGATCTGCTGTGGCGAGTAGCTTCCTAGCAGCCCTTTGTACCTGAGTCCCATTCATCTAGCCAAAATCAATCTGCATGCCCTGTTTCAGATCGTAGTCCATGCCGCTGACAAATTAAAAAACATGAATAGAAAATGAACACATATGTCAACATTCATTCGTGACTCCTGACACGGGCGACAACAAGCCAGCAAATCCATTGGCTTCCACGGCATAATGGCATCGTTCCATTGTACGTGCTCTTTCATCGACCTTTCATGATTTGGCACCGAGCTTAAAAGAGAAGAACAAAAGCTGAAGTGGGATGCAAGGTAGCAAATGAAACCTGGCAGCCAAGCCGAAAAATGGTGATAACTCATTTTCTAAGGGAATTATTCATACAGGCATTAACATGAAACGCTTTTATTCACAACACTTTTAACGTTCTTTAAGTACTATGTGTTTTAGGAAATCAAATCAAATTCTACAATTCAAAGACTTTACATACATTCTGAACATGACTGTTAGGTCTGCTTCACATGTTAGATGAGAAGCCCTGGCTCACTTTTGCCATTCCAGTGAATTTTCAAGGTGTCTGATGGAGTTGAGGTCCAGGTTCCATGCAAACCAGCCAAGTTCTTGATCAATGTTGCCAAATCTATTCTCTGTGGATTTTGTTTAAGGGCAACAGGGCAGAAAGTTGATGAACTGATTTGTGTCTGACTTGAAACCTATACATTTGTCATATTGAGAGTCACTGGGTGACTCGGTACAACCCATTCTACTGCTACGGTCTGTCTTGGGAGAATGCAGAAATGTACACTTTATATTATGAATGTTTAACAAGTTATTATTGCTGAAATAATAATAATCTTTATAGTGTATGAGGTATTTTAAGATAAACAGAAGAGACAGATGATGTTCTTAATGGCTTCTTATCTCTAGTTGTATCCTCCACTGCATTTAAAAAACATTAACTTTAACATTTTAAGTACATTTTCATTTTCATTTATAGCATTTAGTAGACGCCCTTATCCAGAGCGACTTTTAATTAATTACAGTCTTACATTCCAAGCAATTGTGGGTTAAGGGTTTTGCTCAGGGACTGTGGCAGAGGTGGGATTTGAACCCTGGACCCTGGACACTTCAGGTTCAAAGTCCAGTACCTTAAGCACTAGACTCACCCAGTAGATAAATTGATTATGAATAAAAAACTTGGCACTAATAAATAAAAACACTGCTAAGGTAATTCTCAGGATGAGCATTAACAGGCTGAGGAAAGCTGTTAAAACAATATTAAAATAGTATTTTGTTTAGTGAAAAAACAAAAAAATTACCAGCACTTTTATTTTGAATATATTCATACAGGTATCCGATCAAAGTCAATTTGCTTTACTCAATGAGGTCTCAAGAATTATAATATGAAATATACATCGGTCTTAATAAACTCTTATTCATTTCTGAATGACAGAAAAATAGTTCTACTAGAACGTTTTGAAAGTTTTCAAGTTTTATAAAAATATACAAAAAATTACTACATTGTACAATACGATACTGTACTAAATGTTTTCATAGGACGTTTTGATAAGTATAATTGTTTAAAATAAATCACGATGTGCAAACTATCTAAACTACCATATGACTACGGTAATGTCTGGTCAATGTCCTGTTTTACAGAATGTAGTGTGGACATTAAACAGTGCACACCTGTATTCTAAAATGTGTCTTAATGTGATCATCTTTAGCAAACAAATCAATTTATTCTAAGACTTTTTTTTTATTTTGGATAAAATGCTTATTATAGAGTACACAGCGTATTTAGACAGGGAGTGATTATTCTGGCTGTGCTCTGACTAATAAGAACCAGAATGTGGTTTTAACCATGATTTACAGACTGGCTGTTTATTGTTTATCATAAATATTCCTTATGTAAAGACCTAATCTTTGAGTGCATTTATGTAAAACATTTTAAAGCGAAATGTTTAGTCCGAAGAGTTCTTTGAATAAACCCTTCAAACGCAATTTAGCATTTTGTTTCTCTTGCTTATTCCGATGTCAAAAGATGACAGCTAAATTGTTGACTTTATGCAAAAGTCTCTACTATATGATATCATTCACTTATATCACACTAATAATTCCTTGAGTACTTCCAAATATCCATGTACAATCTCTCCTTCTGTGAGTACTCCCCCTTATAACTACAAGCCATGAACAAGAAATAATGAATACCACAGCATAAAAAGGTTAATAGAGTTAAACTGGATCTAAAAGATAAGAAACTCCACTGGATTTTGATAAAGGAGTTTTGTGCTCACACTCGACATGTGGTGGCTGAAAATTTGAGAACGCATTTTAGCAGACTGCCTTAATAATAATGATTTCATGATTCCTTCGTTCGTCAGGTCATGGGGGCACAAGCCTTGTGATCTGCTCATCATTCTCTCTTCATGGTAACCTTGCATTCAATCACACAATCTTTTCTTCCTGACCTTCCTCCAACATGCCAGCCAGGTATTAACACACCCACTCAAATCCAGGACATGGAACGCGCCCCTAAAGACATCTGGCATCTTATCCAACTAGTGTCTAGACTGAAAGCTGCTCTCCACAGGTCAGCCAGAGAAAGGTCTTAATTGGTTTTTACAAGTGCTCTCGATGCTGATTGTGGCTGCACTTACACAATAAAACTAGCAAAACAGAAGACCAGGCAACCGGCGGCATACATTCAGCACTGATTCATACCTGACCTCCAATTACGGGAAGTCTGATAAGGGATTAGGGGTCTTATGAGTTATGTCCTGGTCTTAGCCGAGAGTGCTAAAAATGCTCTCTTTTGTTTCCTTCTGAGTGGATGACTCACACTGGGAGGTAAAGAAATCAGACACTTCTACAGTTTATCTGCTTCTAACTTGGAAGTTTCAAGTGCTATAAATTGGGATAATGTGCAATCTCTCACTGGTCATTGGTGCACTGGTCAAAAAGCTGTGGTTTTTGTTACAAGTACAACCTGGTACTAAGGGTTTAGGCAAACAGCACTGCTTATAAAAGGATTATGCATGACATAATAAATGGCATCTTACTGCAGATTTAAAGAGACTTGCAGTCGAGCTGAGAAGTAGAGACACCTCATTCCGGAACGCCATAGTGGCAGCTTGGTGAAGCCAACATTTGAACTGGCAACCTTCTGATTAGTAATCCTTAAAACCATTTATTGATCCAGATTCAGCCTAACTAACTAAATCTACCTTATTTTGGAATCAATTTGAAATCTCTAAAAAACCTCTACGTTTAGTGTGTTAGTGCATGTTACTCTAGTATGACTGGATCAGACACAGCAGTGCTGTTGAAGTTTTTAAACATTTTGCTTACTCACTATGCACTCCATTAGACACATCTACCAGCAGTTCATCTTCAAACACAGTTTAGTGTTAGTCATCCTCTAACCCTTCATCAGTGCTCACACTACGTCCCTACAGGATGCTGGTGGCTGAATATTTTTGGTTGGTGGACTATTTTCAGAGGTGCTTAATAACTCCAGCGGCACTCCTGTCTGTGATCCACTCATACCAACTAGTCAATGCCAATTTAGAGTAATCAATTAACCTAACACGCATGTCTTTGGACTCCTCCCTGGGATTAAACCCAGTACCTTCTTGCTGTGAGGTTCGGTGGGTGGCCACCGTGCTGCCCCCCACCAACCAAATAGTACCAGATCTGTGCTGGTGGAGGTCAAGGGGACCCCAAAGTATGTATAGACTGGCTGCAGTCTGTAATTGTAAAACTACAAAGTGCTTCTATATGGTAAGTGGAAAAATTAAACGGACAATAAGCATAAAAACAAGTACAAAAGAAAGTGAGTATATATGTGGAGTGCAAAAGTTTGTTAAAATGCTGAAACTTTTCCCCAGCTCTTGCTTTTTTGAGGTTATGCGAATCAGGTGCTAATAAGCGGTGCTGTTTTCTGTCTCTAAGCTCCTGTAATAATCATGGGCACATCTCCTCCTTCTCACTGCTTGTGGGCAGCACATAAAAATAATGATAAACCAGGAGACTTTTCATTATGTGGCTGGTTTGTCTACTCAGATTAGGTGCTCCTTCCTGGCTGAGATTAAGCACACGCGGTTCCTTATTCCACTGCTGTGCTTTCGCCGCTGAATCGATGCACTTAGATTTGCCACCCTCATGATAAAGACTAGTTTGCAAATCGCCAGGTGAGCCATTGCCATGGTGATAATTACCCATATTAATATTCCAATTTCCATTCTAAACACAATGTTTCTGATTAAATCTCCACAAGCCATTCACATTTAAATAGCGCCATATAGGCGTGAATATTGGAACAGCGGGAAACAATGGCTCGCAAATGGCATGACTTATTGGGAACACTGTCAGTCGGTAGTGCTGCGCACGGATGCGTTTCTTGTGAATTTATGGGTAAAAGGAATACGACAACAAGTGCAGATTTAATTCTTGGATGGAGGAGAATCTTTGTAGGCAGGAGATCACTGTAAAACAAGATTATCTTCTCAAGATTGCAGGCTCGGAGAGTTAGACTTCCTGTGGCACTTTTAACACAAGGATATAATCACAAAGGACAAGTAATAACAGAGACGACTCAAGGAAAATACTCAAAGATCTGCAAAGGTCTTTCTCCTAGTCGCCCTGTCTGTCGAATAAAATGTTGCCATTGTGAACTTCAATAAAAAATAATAATCCCAACAATATGTTAAAAACAGAAACAGCACCATCAGGGGTGCCCCGTAAAATATTTAAGCATGCAGGGTGCAATAGCGTGGACTATTATAATGCAAATCTCACCTCTTCAGACGTAAGCACCAGATATATCTCATTCCAACACACCACAGCGAGTCCCAGCGGCGGGTCAGACAGGTCACTTTCAGATTCTCTGAGCCGGGAATGCAATACAGAAGGCCAGAAAATGCTTCTGACAGATCAGCCGTTCAATTCAACATCCTAATCCATACTCAGAAGGATAAACTAAATTACATTCCAGCGTTCAGCCAAGGCAGAAGGAAACTGCAGGCTAATTCTAGTCTCCCGATGCAGGACGAGGGTTCGAGACCAAAGTTCTACACCTGCTGCTGCCTGAAAGACGTGTAAGAGTGCAAAAGAGCTAGAACAGTCTTGTAAAAGGATTGCTGAGAAGCTTACATGAAGGTCCAAGATCATTTTGACCTGGGTTCAAGTCACAGAAATGCCTTTCAACCTGGTGTGGCGTCACAAACAATTATTAAGAACAACTATTTGTGCCTGCAAGGACAGCAGCCCCTACCAGCACCGAAATGTGCAGTGAAATTCAGGCACTCTACAGTCTCCGACTACGATAAGTGGGGTTAAAACGTAGGGGAAAGAAACTGTTTGATGGAGACCATGGCTGCCTCACGTAAAGCCCTGACCTTAAATTCTCCAAACACCTTTGAGATAAAATGAAATGCCAGCAGTAAGCTTGGGCTTTTTGTCCAACGTCTAGTGGAAAGACTTCTCAGAAGAGCATAGGCTATTGGGAGTAGCAAAGAGCAAAAGCAAAAAATGATTTTGAATGTGACCGCTGTGCACACAGACTTTCGACTATATACAGGTATGCACTGTTTAATGACTGAGGTTTTAAGAAATACAATTAACTATAGCAGGAAATCTGTCTTTCAATTGCAGATGTTGCACCAAGAAAACCGCTGGTTTACTCAACGGTCAATCAGCGCTGCAGATCCATAAGCTGAGGTGGAAGTTGAGAAGGTAAGTCTGTCATTTGTTTGTATGTTACCGACCGTGTACTCGCTTGCTCGTTAGCTCATTTTTGGACTAGAAACTGTGCTAACTCGGTTGGTGTGACTTTTTTTGTCAAAGTAAATTGTGTAATTTATTTGTATCAAACTGTAAATGACGTTTGTTAGGGTATGTGTCTGTCCTGCTGTAAGTATTAATCCATAACTGCTTCTATTTTCAAACTGTTTTAGGGACTACTTTGAGAGGAACCCCCACAGAGCTCCCCTGAGAACAAAATTCACTCCAGGGTCTGTTTTGGTTTATGTTCACACCAGCAGTAGGTATGCTGGGTGGCGCTGAAGTTATGTAAGCAACGCAAATTTTACATAGACCACTCAAAATCACGTTTTACTTCCACTGTCACATATAGCCTCATTTATAGTCTCATTTGTCTGTTTTTTTTTTTCATTTTTAGTATGAAGATTGGTTCATATGACTCCATGTAATAGTGTATTCAAACAATGTTAATGGAGGCACTTGGGCACTATATATACACTTGCGTCACTATGTCCGGACCAGTCGTCTCACTCTTATGTCTGGACCACTGGCACATAAGTACACATTTACCTTTACATTTACATTCACGGCATTTACTAGATGCCCTTATCCAGAGCGACTTACAACTCATACAGTCTTACAATTCATGCAATTGTTTATCAAGGGCCTTGCTTAAGGACCCAACTGTTCCAGCTTGGCAGAGTTGGGATTTGTCCAGTACATTAACCGCTAGGCTACCGCAGTCACAGTCGCAGTATACGTCATTCCAGGCTCCTACGCACTGAGAAAATTAAAGTTATTATGCCTTGAAGTATGAGATAAAAAGCCCTTATAAACTGTGCTACAATTCTGAAAGTCTCTATAAAGTCCCATCAATTGTCTCCAGTTCTTGCGGCGTGAAACATGGAAGAAAGGAGATGCAGTTCTAAGCAGATGCAGTTCTAAGAACTCTGAGAACGTAAATAATACGCAATAAATAAATGTAAAAAATAAATCTGCATAACAGTTAATATTTTGGATACTGTATGGCTAGTAGTGTTACACTCGTGTTTTCAGCGGTATCCCTGACACATTTACGTATCATTAGCACGCACTTGTCTATGACAATACCCCTTATATTTACATTACAATGGCAAAAAAGAGCATGTGTCTATGGTCAGTCACCATTTGGGTTACGACCTCTTTCCTAGAACATAATGCGGTGGATAAAAGACGAAGCTATTACTGTATATATCAGCAGATGACTAATGCAGTCACACTTGGCTTTGGCCTCCACTGTGGCTGAGCTGATAAAAAAAAGATGAGAAACACTGAGTCGACAACCCCGTTTATGTTCAAATGCACCTGACGATTAAGGCAATTCAGATGTCACTAAGCTGAGGTACAGAAAGAGCAGGTAGCTCTTCATATTTCCAGGAGCCAGGATGGTAGGGGAATAGCCGAGCAGAAAGATAAAGGAGAAAGAGACAGACAGAGAAATTGGTTTTGTGCAAGACGGAATATCGATAAGAGCCATGAGCGGATGTCGATTGATGCTGTTCGGCTGTTTCCGGATGAAAAATGAAGGAATGGAACTGGACCATTTCATGGCAGATAATTATGTGTCGTGACTGAAGGGTGTTGAAAGGAGTGCATTTATAGAACAGCAGTAGAGTGTGCTTAATACAAGCCAGGTGAGCCTGAAAACTAAAAAAAATATATCACTGAGGTGAACTACAGGTACTGGTTGAATTCTCGAATTGCTCATCTACCATAAATAATACGCAAGATAACATACACTAAATGGACAAAAGTATCTGGACAACTACACGTTACACTTGCAAGAGCATTTATGACATTCTAAATCCATTGGCATTAATATGGATTTGGTCTCCCCTTCGGTTCCACACAGATCAGATTAGACTCAACAATGAGGTAAAACTTCAGTCTCACTTCCCAACTGAAAATGGGTCAAAAATATCCAGCCACCAGCATCCTGTAGGCAATGTCCTGTGAGCACAAGATGACTAACACAACCAGTGCATGACTTTTACAGAATGGAGCACTAAGGTAGATGTCTAATAACATGAACAGTGAGTAAGCTAAATGTTGGAAAACTCCAGCATCACTGCGGTGTCTGATCCATGTGTAGTTTGAGCAATGTTCGGATCTTTAATGTTTTCTAAATGAGTAGGTTTAAATGCACTGGTGTTTCTTATTGAGCACAAATGACTTGTACCTTAATAAAATACAATTGACTTTGATTAACAAAAGACAGCAACAGAATTGCAGGATGTTAACACTTGATTTAAAATTGAATTAAAACAATTTCAAGTTGGTTCTGGTTCTCCTCATTGATTTGCACCTGAGGGTTCCTGTAAAGCTTGAGCTTCTCTCTGAAACAGGATGGACATTTGGTGACCTGCCTGAAATCTAGACCATTCTGACCTAGCTGTTAGGTGTTGGGAGTAGTGGTTCCATGAGGGCGTGCACACATTGCTTACAGGATATGGACAGCCAGATAGACCCAGACAGACCACCAGTAGAGATGATCATTTGATCATTCAACAAGCATGGTGTTACTTCTCATAGCAGGACTTCCAATTGTAATTTTTCAGCAGGATAATGCTCGCCCAAGCACAGCAAGGGTTTCTTAGGAATGTCTCCACCACTTCCTTGGCCTGCCTGGCCACCAGATTTATCACCAATCGAGCATTTATGAGAGCAGATGGGATACCGGCTTTGGCAAACCATGAGTGTGCAAGGTGTACAGGCCCAGGAGCAACATCCGTGAGCAGATGTGCCATATGGATATCATGAAACCTATATGCCTCCATGTCTCAACTGTATCTTTTATCAAGGTTAGTGGCGGCCTAACAGGGTAACTACAGCCTCCTTTCAATAGGAAAGTTTTACACAGTAAAAGTATCCTTTTGCTCGAATATTGTACATTCATATATAAAGGTTTATTTGATTCCAACAACTCCTTCTATTGTAAGTTTATTGTTAATATTACAGTAATATACAGATTTACATTTACATTTATAGCATGTAGCAGATGCTCTTATTCAGAGCAACTTACAACTTTTACAGTCTTACAATTCAAGCAATGGTGGATTAAGGGCCTTGCTTAAGGACCTAACTGGGGCAGTTTTGACAGAGGTGTTAAGCCTAAAGTTTCATAAAAAGTTCAAAGCTTTCATAAACAGTATCCTGTGGTGAAGTACCTTTAGGCATGTTCATGGATAATGAGTTTCATGCTTGCAAGTGCCTCAGGGCCAGGCTACGACATTAGCGCTTACATATGATGGAACTGAGCTGTGTTACAGTCTTCCAGGAACTAAAACAGCCCTCATGTCTTTTGTGAAAAATGTGTTTGATATTTCTCAAAAAAATAAATGAATGAGATGAAACAGTGAAGATTGCTGAGTGGATATTGCTTCATCCACTTCACATTGATTCCACATTTGGAGGCTATGCTACTGCATTAGCACTGGCTAATATACCATTTATATATTATACTCTCAAGCACAGGTTCCACTTAAAAATGTATCTGTAGTCCTAATTTACTTAAAAATAAAGGACAGCATGAAAAGTGCAGCAAATGTGAAACCTCTAGAATCAAACTACCAAACTAACACCTTGACTAATACTTGGTCCAGGAACTAAAATCAGTCCTGGTTCCTCTTGAGTTTAATGTGTTTTAAGCTCCTGAGTTGTAAACAGATGAGGTGAAAAAATGAAGATGACCAGGCATATAAAGTGGCAAGCTATCACATTAGCACATGGGTTAATACATGATTAGGTTCACAAAACAAATGGTGCTACTGGTTCCTCTGGTGGCCACGTGTCTAATGTTGCATGAAATGCAAGCAGGTTTTCTGAGAGGAGTCCACTGGTAAAGCACCATGTGGCGTATTTAATGGGTGTCTGAGGGCCAGACTACTACATTAGCACATGCGCTAATAGATTCAGTACCAGAGCTAGCTACGGTTAGCAATTGAGTTCAGACAAGCCATAAATGAATGATTAAATAAAGCTTTTAAATAGCCAGAGGTTTTGAACTCTGTATGATCTTAAAAAGAGCAACAGCATAATCCTCTGACATTTAATCTGCTTGTCTCTGGCTTTTAGCAAAGCTATGTAGATTTATCCTTGGCAACCCAGCGACATTCTCACCTGACCTACCTGGACTCGTGACACACTCAAGCCAGAGATCAAAAACACTCTACATAATGAGTCCCCTTGACTGCAGCTTCCGATATTCAGCAGTGTCTTTATGCACTATGTACTAAATGTAGTAAAATGCCATAGTGTTATGCACCCTATATATTAAATAGGGCTGGCTCGATACCATTTTTTTATGCCTGATACCGATATTGATACTGCAAACTTGAATATCTGGCGATACTGATATCAGACCGATACGCTGCTACCACCTTTTGCATATGTTGCACTCGGCTGATTTACTTTGATCATCCTTGAGCTTAAAATAACTCAACACAGCAGACATGATGACCACACTGCTAGCTAACAGTTTTAACTCGAGTTCCAGTTGTTGCTCACGTGACACAGCTCCAAATTGTAGCCAAGCATATACGTGATAGGATCTCTGATCCAGTGATTCTATATCGGGCCGACACCGATACAGAATATTGGATCGATATAGAATAACCTACCAAAGGAGCATATTAGAAAACTAACAAAGACACACAAAATGAATTCAACAATTATTAAACAATTCTTTAGCATTAATTAGTTCTTCATTACTCACCCAGGGCAGAGTGACATCACTTCAGTGCTAAATCACATAATCTATTAAGTGTTTAACAGCCTTATTTTCTATGCACAGTCTTGCCTTTATGGGTGATTGGAAAGCAGAAGGGTAAAGCTGTACCCCTCTAAATTCTGTGTCTGTCCAAGTATGGCAAGTAGTCTAAACAAAGCCATGCTCATTCCCTTAATTTAATAAGCCCCACGAGTTACATATAGGTTACCTGAATGGAAGATTCTAAAAAGGAACATTTAGATAAAATGTCCAGATGTTCCAGTAATCAGTAATAGGTGCACATGAAGATTTATTTCGTATTCAACCCAGAGCTCATACACTAATGACCAGCTCTGCACAGTCCAGCTGACCCATGCCCTCTAACCCCAGCCCTCAAGCTCAGCACCTGCTCTCCCTCGCTGAAGACACGTCGGCCGAAGCTCCACACGATGCTGGGCGTGGGATCACCTGTAGCCTCGCAGGTCAGGACCATCTGCTCCTCCAGCTCTGACGCTGTCTGGTTCTTCAGGTAGGTGATCTTAGGTTGCACTACACACACACACACACACTCTTACTCAGAGCACAGTAATACCCAAGACTGCTGAGCAGATATCGATGTTCCATGTGTTATCCTGAGACTGCTAATACACAGGGTCGTAGCTCAGTGAGCTGGAAAATATTCACCTCGTTAAGTATCATCACACTGATATGTTGGTAATTAAATAAAAGAGCTGGTTTAATAGATGCTCTTTACTGAAGTACTGTGATGGGCTTTCATTTTCATTAGGTTAATGCTTGCTTAAATTAAGATTACACACTAAACAGTAGTTTGTTCATACACGTCATGTTTTCTCCCTGTATGCAAACGTAGATGATCGGCTCAGACATTTACGAGGTCTGCCTTGTTAATATTTGAATAGTAATATATAGATAATGCTATAGTCAAATCTACAGCTGCCATTTTTAAACGTTCTTTAATCTGCGAGAGCCTCAGAGTAGAGCCAAAATGTCCTGGGAAAGGACAGAGAACCCACCGAAGGGAGTATACCCCCAGAAAAAAATTATTGAATGCAAACAAACTATAAATAGTGCCTGGAAACCACACATGGCTTAATACTTCTGAAACTACAGTGGTGCTGCATTTCAGTAACTTGGCACCATTAAGAATGTTTTTTAGTTCCTGAAGCCATATAAAGTCCAGGTTTGGATTTCTGGCACAAGTGCACAGTCCACACAGGTAACTGGCACGCTTTAAACTTCTCAGATGTGCGTTCCCAGTGTGCTTCAGCATCGCCAAAGTGCTCCCAGGTCTCAGTGCTCTTCAGGGTAGGGTCTGGATCTGCTTCTGTCAGGTCATACACAACTGCGTGTGTTTCAGATCAGCTGTGCCACATTGTTATATGAAATAATAAAATATACGGATATATGCAAAGTTTTACCACAACTCTGCTCAAATAACATAAAACTAAGATCAAAAACTAAATCTATTTGTTATCTATTTCTGCAAATGTATACTTTTTAAAACCTTCAAGTTGAAACAATATTCAGCATGTGCAAGTGTGGCCACGGTTCCCAACCTGTAATGCGAGGGGGACACCAAACATCACAGGGGGCTTTGTTTGCTCTGAGGTGTTCAAAATATAATTTGCACATGTTGGATAAAATGTCTATAACACATTTCCTGATTAAAATGATGATTTAATGATATATTATATTTTAGCTAAATGTTTAGTTGTCTTAAAGAGAAACATGTATATAAAAACGATAATTTATGTAAATTTCTGCCAATTATCACATACTTTTGGTCTGTGTGTGTGTGTGTGTGTGTGTGTTGGTTGGGGAGCTGGGGAAGTTGCAGCTTTTTTCAGATACTCGTGGGGGATGCCAAGAAAAAAAAGGTTTAAATCCACTGATCAAAGGCAAGGTCTTCACATCATTTGCACATTTGTCATATTTATGATTTACTCCACAATAATAAATAATAAAACATGTCATTTGAACACGGCTATCCAAACCTTTTGGATTTGACCATATCTTAAACTTGCTCGTAACTGCATCCTAAACTTTCTTGCCCTTATTACAGACTAATTTAAGTTTCCCTGCTGAGACAGGATGCTCGGGGGAAATGAGTCTCTTACCAAACACCTTCAGGTTGATCTCCTCCTGTTTTACTCCTGCCTTATTCTTGGCAATGCAGGTGTAATCTCCCTCGTCCACCTTCTCCACATCTTTGATAGTTAGTTCTGAGCCATCTTCGTTCAGACTGTACTTTTCATCCTCCACCAGCACTATCGAATTGCTGTGCCAAACATACAGAGTAAAACTTTACTTACTCCTTATTACTGACCTTCATATACTTTATAACAAACCAAGACAAATCACAGAGGAAGAACTTGCATTAATCCCTACCGAACTTGGCTATAATAAACTGCATGTACTTAAAAGACAGGTCAGTGATTTCCATCTGGATTATTTTTTATATCTTTAAGGATCTTTAAGGTAGCTGACAACAAAATGTGTGTTCTAAAAAAGTCTCTGTGTATGCTCCAGTCTTGGTAAGCAGGAGAAAAAGATCACACAAGACACAAAAGCAAGTGGGATTGGTTAGAGCTGTGTAACCAACCTGCATATTCTTTTCAGATATTTTTATTATTACAGTGTTCCCTCGCCACTTCGCGGTCCATCTTTCTCGGCCTTGGTGCATCGCGGGTTTTCAATAAAATATTCATGGAAAAAATATATTGCGGATTTTCGTGGAACTATTGCATTAAAAAAATCATAAAAGTTATAAAAAATATATTAAAAATATTAATTCTAACACTAAAGGAATGTCATAAATTATAAAATATTACAATTTACAGTAAATCACTGTTGTTTCTACTCAATGTGTAGGATATTTTGGTGCTGTAAGCTCGGTATGGACGGAGCATGTGTGATACGAGAGTGATGTATGG
>JAVSBV010161995.1:0-14448 GCA_033117975.1 Parotocinclus spilosoma | reverse complement strand
CTTTTGCAGTGGCTAAGTGGCGACTTGTGGCTTCTTTTTCTTATTCGCTCTCACGTTCTTTGGTCCGATTAAGCAGAGTTACGCCGCGTTACCAGGTCAGGCTTGTAGGATAAACCAAAATATCGAGGATTGGGGTTAAATTGGAGAAGGACGGAGGAATTAGTTACCCTTATTCACAGTGGCTTGTTCTGTATGACGTGATGCAAACGAGGTGCCCCCGCAACAGCTTAACAATCACTGGGTGATATATGTGTGTGTGTGTGTGTCTACAGTGTGCAGCACAACTCTGTGGCTGGGCCAGCTGGATAAAAAAACCCAGCAGCAGGACGTCAGCATTGTGATGGAGGAGTTCGGCCAAATCGAGTCCATCAACGTGAGTCCTAAACCGTCCGGTGACGCGGCGTGATTAACGCGTCCGTAATCGGCTGTGTTCTCTGACCGACAGATGATCCCCCCCAGAGGCTGCGCCTACGTCGCTCTGCTTCACAGAGAGGACGCCCACACGGCGCTCAGTAAGCTGAGCCGAGGGAGCACCAAGATCAACCGCAAACCCTTCAAGGTGCGACAGAACGCCCTTTCTTATCCGAACCGGAGTAGGAGCCGGGAATCCCTGCTTTATTTCAGTTTTTTGACTGGTGTCTTTGATCAGATCGCATGGGCCATGAATAAAGGCGTGAGCTCGCGTTACAAGAAGTACTGGGACGTGGACCTGGGCGTGACCTACATCCCCTGGGAGAAGCTCAAGGAGTCTGAGATACCCGCGCTGAGAGAGGGAGCCGTGTTCGACAGGGACACGCTCAAACCAGGTACTGTTAGTCTAACACAAACACACACACACAAGCGCACACTGTTCACTTGGGCTATGCCAGCTTTTGGGATCGGCGGTTAAAATGCTTCCACAGGCTTGCAAATATCATTCGGTAGTGATCGTAAATTCGCCGTTGCCTTAGTAACTGATCACTGTTGGTTATTAATCAGAGTGGGCCGCACTGCTTGCCGAGTTCAGTAAACCTGCTGCAGACACAAGAGGAGGACCTGAAAGAGAGCAGGAGGGAGGAGCTGCAGTCGCACCACAGGTAAAAGGTTTTAATGAGGTTTGGTTTTCTGCTCTTCTGTTTTCGTTGCTTTATTGGGGAGGCCACGTTTTATCTGCGTGTCTCACACACACACACACACACACACACACACACACACACAAAGCTATTGTGAGCTTGAACACAGTACCTACAGTGCAGAGAATAAATCAATTAATAAACATGTTCACGCCACACACACACAGCTTTCATTCGTGTCCTCGTTTGAGAGTTTTAAAGTTAGGTGTGTTTTATGTCTCGCGTTTCACTCGTCGTCCGTGTTCAGCGTTCCGCCCGTATAAATCGTTCCCGGCGCTCCCCTGAATCCGATGCCATGACACCCAGCGGAAAGGAGAGAGAGGAGGAAAAGGTCAATTCACTATCGTAAAGTTAGGGATTTACAGTTCAAAAGAACGTGAGCGTAAAGGTAAAACCTGTCGCACGTTCAGTTCTATAAAAAAAAAAAAACCCCAAAAAAACCCAGATACAGCAGAAAGCCACCATTCACACAGAGAAAGACGGTCTTTTCTGTAAACAGACAAATGCTTAGGCCCCAGTTTTCTCTGCTGTTAATACCGGGCATGATTGGGAGGGGGAGGGGGGGGGTGTGCCCGCAGCCAGGCTGCAATCTTTGTGGGTAAAGATGTCATGTGTACAGATGGGTGTAAATAAATTTTAAAAAGTTCATTCTGCATTGTAGTTTGTTTGCATCTTTTTGGGTTTGTAACGTATCTTAAATTTGGTGTCGTTTTTTTTCTCTGATTCTAATAATAATCATTAATCACTCTTATAAGTACAAATAACGCTCTGTCTTTCGGGACGCCGACCCTCCTGGCCTGTTCTCCGTCGGGTACTGACTGTCCCCGGACGTTGAGACCCCAATTCAAACCAGCCTAATTTTGCAGGACCTCCTGGGTATTCTGTAGCTCGACATTTGTCACTGCGAGGTTCCAAATCCAGCTGTGTGACCTCGGATGCTTTGTTTAGCTTTTTGTCGAAAACCGGACCGTAAACGACGCCCCAAACGCGTCCAGGTTAAACCGGACCAGACCTGAGAGTGAAAGTCTGGATGAGGGCGATTGATGCTTTTAGTTAGGATGGAATGAGTTAAATAAAAGATCTGAGACGTTAAGGGTGCGTTTCTCATGGTGCTCCCTGTGGGGCGGCCCGGTGACACGAGCGATTAGGTCCCCAGTCCGGAGTTTGCATGTCCTCTCCGTATCCAGGTTTTCTCTGGGTGGGTTCTCCGACTTCCTCCCACGTTCCAAAGACATGCGTTAGTTTAACTGGTCACATTCGGACCCTCCAGGCCTTTGACTAAAATCGTTAGAACCCTTCTCTTGTTACAAACGGCCATCTGACCTTTTCTGTCTTGGTGAATTCCTAATTTTATCAGTGAACGAAGCGTTCATGCTTAACACCGACTCATAAAGGTTTGTCTTCCTTGAAGTATTTTTTTTAGTGGTTAATTGTCATTTTTTAAATAAAAAAAAATCACTGATTCACAACAAAAAAAATAAGTTCAATTTGTTTTCCTGTGGTGTTATGGCTACTTATTTAACACTCTATCAAAAGGTTTAGTAAGTCACTGTGGCCCTGCCCTCGGGGGGGCCCTTAACCTATGCCCAAATGATCCTGGCCACGAAAGATCTGGCTTCATCTGCTGCACTGTTCGTTTCAGTCGTTAAAATTGGCAGATGTTTCGTTTGCAGGGTGGATCAAAGCAGCAGAATGCAATCCAAATATTTTCAGTGTAGCTTCCTCCATCGGTTAAAGCGTCCAAAACGCGTTCAGTACACAGGTCAATCCAACGTGGGAAGCCGAGTACTGCTCGCCAGTGTATCTGAAGAACTGGCTGGAATTCCGCAAGCAGGTGGGTTTTGAAAGCGTCTGGCGCTTCGTGTCTAGGACGACATGTAGACATGTCTCCGTTGCTGTGCTTGTGATGGACGGCCCCGGTTTGTATTTACAGTTCTGTCATTTCTAAAGGTCGACCTTTCAATTCAAATACCCAGCACAAATAAAAGCGGCGGTAGCTCGTTATTTTTTTATACGTTTCCTCTAAATAACGAGTTATAAGCGCTGTATTAGGGTCGTGGCAATGACTGATCTGGTGAGGGCTCACGGTGATGCTGCTGGCAGTCTAAATTGTCCTAAAAGGGGTCAAATCAAAGGGTGTAGAAATCAGGAACTAGGCTGGCATGTGCCAGTTTGCTCTTCATCAAAGCATCAAACTGGAACCAACGTAGAAATCCAGAAGTTTTCAGATTTGGGGAGCATGGACGGAGGGGTTGAGGTTCCGTGGTTTGGTGGTGACCGAAAGGTAACGGTTCACTCGCTCACACTGAAGGAAACCACTGGGTACGAGAAGTTTAAGAATAATATCGTTTGCGTGTTCATCTTACGGCTCTGAACATCTTTACATCTTTTCATTCAAAAATAAACTCGTATTGAAGAAGCTTTCCTCTTAAAGTCCTGACGTCCGCTTTGGTCATGCCGTTAACCGAGCAAGTAATGGAACTCCCCCCTGGAGGGATGCAGCAGAGGGGAAATGAACGAGAGCGTGTTGGTCTGCTTTGATACACCAGCTAGCTACGGTATATACGAATGCCTCTTTATTGTCTGCTGATTCAGCTTAACTGGACGTCCGGTAACCGTTAGGTTTATTGGATTTAGCCTCGGTGTGAGGTTACGTCAAGGTTCTCCAGAACGAGTACAAGATGGTGTTCTTTCTCCAAGTCATGTGGTTTCCTCGTTAGTTCCCTCAAGAAGGCCAGGTTTTAACATTTAATCGAACATGACTCGATTCAAGACCACCTTCACGCTCAAAATGCCTTACTTTTCCAAAAAAGCTGGTGCTTTTAGGAACGTCTTGGTATTTTTGGACCATCAGAACGTGTGCTGAACTTCAACGGCTTACAGTTAAAGCTGAGTTCATTAACAGTGCTCACAAAATGTAGTGTTTTTTTAGTATAGGGTATATTATAGGGTATATATTGTGTGCGTCTGTGTGTGTGTGTGTGTGTGTATATATATATAGGGTATATATTGCAGGATAGGGTTAAGAGATTTATGTAGAGAAGCCCAACATTCGTTCCAAAGCAGTTACCAGGAACATGCAAACCGGCGCACTTGTGTAAACTGTGCAGTGTGTGCAGTCTGTGTGTGTGAACCACCTAAAACGATGACTGCACACACACACACTAGTAACTCGTTCTTAGCTAGCGACTGCCTCTTTGAATTAAACCCTGGCGAGAGGAAACGTTTTCTAGTCTCCGGTTGATCTGAAGACCCGAGTGGACATTCCGATGCGTCTCAATGGACGAGAACTTCAGGGTTCAGATTTATCCACGACCATCCGAAGGCCAGCTGATGCGGCTCAGGATTTTCCTCATTCTTCAGGGCGGGACCGCAGTCGGTAAGGCAGATATTTTTTTTTTTTAATTACTATTTATTATTTAATATTACTTGATAATAATTGAGATTAAGAAACCCAGTCGAGTAACGCTTAATCTGAGCAATGTTAATAAATACCTGGACTTGATCAGGGCTGTAAATTCAGTTCGGATTAATCTGTTAAAAATATTGAATCCAGACAAATTACTTAGAACAAACAACACTGTGCCAAGATGGCAGTGCCGGGGGGGCACAAAATGGGCATCTTACAGCAATCTTCAGTAGCTTCTCTTATTTAATGCTCGTCCAGAAAAATGGAGAAAATGTAATAACAGGCAGGGCTGGGCAACATAACCAATCACACCATCAGGGCTTAAATGGGTTCCCTAATGAACAGACCCATTATAGGTGATCATACATGCCCCTCGTCAGCATGGCCCCTCTTTTCTAACCTTTATGTATATACTTGTTTAATTCTAGTTACTGATTTGTTTAGATTCAGTGTGATGAAGTCACTTATCAGAGGTGGAAAGCTGTGAACGTTTTAAGTTCGGGATAACTTAAGCCAGACTTTTTTTAATGCTTGTTTCGCGGACGATCTTATTTGAAGAATACAAAAAAAAAGGTTTTGTATTTCTCGGATTCGCCGCAGCACCAATGGTTGAAATAAAAAAAATAAAAAATATATATATTTTTTACAATATTTTTCCACCCTCCGGTGGAAAGCCAGCAGTTTTCTTCTGTTCATTTATTTTTTTCCAGATTCAGTTTAATTTAATCGTAGGTGAAATACATTTTATTTTAAAAATAAAAACGTATTTTTATTTCTTCCTCCTTCCTTGTATTGATTCCACATCGTCCTCGAGAAATTGAAAAGTGCTGAAAAAATAATTATTTTGATTTTTTTTTCCCTCCTCAGTAGATTCTTAAGTAGAAACATCGGAGGAACAAACAATTAAAAAAGTCTGGCCTTAACGGCCTGCTCCGTGTGTGTTTAGAGCCTCGGTGCAAATTTTGCCCATGAGTGTGCATTCCTGAAGAGGGAAACCAGCGGCGAGGGAAAGCGTGGGGAACTTTGGGAGGGCCGCCGCTGCCTAAACGTTATTATTGTTAATGTTAACATTTTCTTTAATATCGCCCTTTGTTTTCCTGGAAACAAAAGGTTCGTTTAACGAGATCCACCGAAGGACGTCGCCTTAGAGGAAAAGCGCCGGTCCGGTTTGTCCCTCGTAGGGACAAAAGCAGTGGAGACGCCCTCCAGCCCCCGTGTTATTGATCCCATTAAAAATGGGAGCCGCATCGGAAAAGCTGTGCTGCTGAAATATAATAAGGACTCGACCGAATCGCGTATTCACGCGCCGTCTCCGGAGTGTAACACGAAGGTCGTGTGTGTGTGTGTGTGTGTGTAGAGCTTTTGTTCTGCTCTGTATTTGTTTGTTAGTGTTTATGCTCGTTCATTTGCTCAAAAGCTCTTTGAGAAAATCGATTGGTGCCGCGGTAACTCCCATTGAACGCCCATCTTAAGGACGAATCCTTCCTAAACCAAAACGACCGTACACTATACACGCTCTAAATAAAGTGCTGGATTCCATATAAGGTCGTGTTTTATTCATCTCAGAAGATTGCGTGAACTTTTCAGAACCATCACGCCGTATTACTGTGCTGGTAAACCCTGAATAAGCGTGCCCAGGACGGGGCGCGGACTCGTTGGACCCCGGAGCAGTGTTTAAGCTCGTGCTTTAGTGGATCATACGTCCGAGTGGACAGAGACGACTCCTGTGAGAGAACCGAAATCCGTCAGGACAGAAGAATTTCTCCCACCTTCTCTGTTTAACTGCATTCTTCTCACCTCCGCAGTCCAAACACGGCGGCTCGCACCGACCCGCTATTCATCACACTCCACCTGAGTACACACCGAGGTGTCTGAGAGATTCGGGCCGCTCGAACGGCCCTGAAGCTCCGATAAAAGATAAACATTTTAGTTCCTAAACTCCAACATGAACACGCGTCCAAACTTCCCGTCTAATCTCAGGATTCATTTCTGGTGCTGAGACATAAAATGGGAACTTTTGTCCTGTGAGAAGGAGACATAAAATGGGAACTTTTGTCCTGTAGGAAGGAGACATAAAATGGGAACTTTTGTCCTGTGAGAAGGAGACATAAAATGGGAACTTTTGTCCTGTGAGAAGGAGACATAAAATGGGAACTTTTGTCCTGTGGAAAGGAGACAGAAAATGGGAACTTTTGTCCTGTGGAAAGGAGACATAAAATAGGAACTTTTGTCCTGTGGAAAGGAGACATAAAATGGGAACTTTTGTCCTGTGGAAAGGAGACATAAAATAGGAACTTTTGTCCTGTGGAAAGGAGACATGGAACATGAAAACCCCTGTCTTTTGGAACAGAGACATTAAGCATGAATCCCTTTACCGAGTCGAAGGGAGACCTGAAATAGGAACCTGAAACAGGAACTCCTGCCAGGTGGAACCTATACATGATTTGGGAACTGTTTCCCAGAAGAATGGAGACATGATTGGGAACCACTGTGCAGTAGAACAGGAAAATAATTTGGTAAATGTTCCCAGAGGAATTGAGGCATGACTGGGAACTAAGTCCTGGTGGAACTGAGACATGAAATGGGACCTGTTTCCTAGAATAATTTAGTCATGATTAGGAACTCTATTGAAGTTCTTACAATAGAAACAGGAACTCCTGAGCAGTGAAATGTAGATATGAAATGGGAACATCACTCAAACTCCAGTTCTTTAAAAGCTCCACCATGGGACGAAGCCATCAGTGAAATCGTATCTGTCTCCTGTTTCATTCTGTTCCTTTGAAGTGGCACCAGTGGCACCCTGGGTCTACCTCGCCCACTCACAGCAGACTGCTGGGGTTTGGCACAGCTGCCCCGTAAGCCTGAGGGTATCTGAGTCCAGAGCCGGTGGTAGAACAGAGAAGCTGAGTGTGAAATGGCTGGAATGTTTTTTGGCCTAGGTAACGTTCATGGACCCAGAGCTGCTTGTGAGAGAACAAAACTGGGATCAGATTACACCTTCACCTCCAAAAACACAAGATGGTGACTTGTGAGATGAAAGAGAAACGATGCGTAGGGCGATGATGTAAACAGTGCGAATTTTACCCGCAGATTCTCTCACGCTGTTTTCTTATTTTAGTTTCTTTCTCTTTTGTTTCTGTCTTTTCTTTTCTTTTTCTTTCTTTTTCTTACTTTCTTTCTTTATTTCACATCCATGACTTCTTATTTCTCAGTGATTATCAGCAGGAAATAAATAAAGCGAGGCAGTAAATCAATCGACCAATCAATCAATCAATAAATAAATAGAGGAAGTCAATAAATAAATGAATACAGTTAATAAAGTGAGGTAGTAAATAGATAAATAAATAAATAGATAAATGAGAAAATAAATAAATAAAATGAGGTAGTAAATAAATAAATAGATACATCAGAAAATAAATAAATAAAATGAGGTAGTAAATAAATAAATAGATACATCAGAAAATAAATAAATAACATGAAGTAGTAATTAAAAATTAGATAAATCAGAAAATAAATAAATAAAATGAGGTAGTAAATAAAGAAATAAATAGATACATCAGAAAATAAATAAATAAAATGAGGTAGTAAATAAATAGATAAATCAGAAAATAAATAAATAAATAGATAAATAAAAATAAATAAATAAATAAAATGAGGTAGTAAATAAATAAATAAATAAATAGATACATCAGAAAATAAATAAATAAAATGAGGTAGTAAATAAATAGATACATCAGAAAATAAATAAATAAAATGAGGTACTAAATAAATAGATAAATCAGAAAATAAATAAATAAAGTAAGGTAGCAAATAAATAAATAAATAGATAAATCAAAAAATAAATAAATAAATAACATGAACTAGTAAATAAATAAATAAATAAATAGATAAATCAGTAAATAAATAAATACATAAAGTAAGTTAGCAAATAAATTAGTAGATAAATCAGAAAATAAATAAATAAATAATTAGATAAATCAGTAAATAAATAAATGCTCAGATAAATAAATAAATTAATAAAACGAGGCGGTATCTGATTTGCTTTCAGTTGGACAGGAAGCTGTACTTTTTGAATCTGATCTTAATAATGAGCTGCTGTATCTGTGTAACTTTATCTCTTACTTAATCCCAGTTTATTTGACTCCTGCCCTCATGAAACTAAACCTGGTTTAACTCAACAGTTGCTGCTCAGTCCCAGTGCTGATCCCAGATCAGTCCGAAAAAACTCAGGTTTAAGAAAGAGGAAAAAGTTTCTGGAGCGGGAGGACGGAGCCCAGTGTCTGTAGTTCAGGTCCAGGTCCAGGTCCAGGTCCAGTCGGTACAGCGAAACTTAAACCCAGAGCTATAAACCAGCAACATATTCAACCTTTCTTATTTCTTCCTTACTTTATATTATTCATATATTTTTGTTTTTTTATTCCTGATCTTGGTACTTCTTTCTTTCTTTCTTTCTTTCTTTTTAAATAAAATGTTCTAATATCCATAATTATATCCTTTAATCTCCCATCCTTTTTTTATTTTTGTCTTCTTTCTCTTTGACTTCTTTCCTTCTTTCTTTTCCAATCTTTTATATGTCCTTAATTCTCCCTCTTACTGTTGTTCTTTTTGTTTCTTTTCCTTTTTCTTTCTTTAGTGTGACCTTTTAATTGACAATCCAAAAATCTCTCGTCTAAAAATCCTAACAGATAGAATCCACAATCCTGAACATTTGCTCCGCCTCCTATCCATGGGGGCGTGGCATTCCGGTTTACTAGCCTCACCCTGCTTGAGGGTGATTGGTCTGGACGTGGCTCTCGTTGGAACCAATCAGAGAGTGGAATTATGGGTCCGGTTTAAACTCCAGCTGGTCAGTGGTGAGAGGACGAGCTACACCTTCTCCCTCTAATCCTCAGGCTGAGGAGAAGGTCCAAAAACAGGGTCCGAAAACCTGGAACCAGTCCAGAAACATGAAGAAGCTCCACGTGGAGTCAGGATGGAACCAGGACTGAAGCTAAACCTGATCTAGATCGTCAGTTCATTCAGGAGAACATGGCCTACCCCCCGTCGTTCTTCCCCGTGCTGGGATGCGAGCGGACCCTGATGGAGCAGGTCAGCGGGACGAGCATGGTCATCTCCAGCCCATCATCATCGTCGTCGTCATCATCATCAGCTCGTCTTCATCTTCAGCACCCACAGCCAGTTGAGAAAAAGGAAGAGGAGAAGCAGGAGGAAGAGCCCATGGTGCACCTGGAGGGCACAGAGCTCTGGAGGGAGTTCCACAGGATTGGCACCGAGATGGTCATCACAAAGTCGGGGAGGTAAACAAACAAATAAACAAACAAACAAACAAACAAACAAAAAGGTCCTGCATGTGGTACATTCTGCATTTTTAAGTGTCCTGGCGATGCCACCTGGCAGGGATGGGCATCACTTTTAGGCACGACTGGCACGATGCTTACACCCTGGCAGCTCTCACCATCAAAAAGTAAAGATAAAATAGAGGAAAGAAATGTTATCACGTCTTAAAAACAAAAAAAGAAATGGGATATAAAACGTTTTCATGATGTTTTCATGATTTTAAAGTGCCTCTCATGGAGACGTTTTACCTTCCAATAACTTTAAAAGGTGTATATTTATAAAAAGTTATAAAGGGTTCAATTCTAAACAATGTGCCCTGACCAGGCTGCAGAAAGCTGTATCAGTTTATAAACACTGCTCACAAAAATAAGAGGAGATTTCAGAATCAATACGAAGAGGATCTGTAAGAACTTCTGACTCTCGGTCTGTTTTGACCCTCTTCGGTGACCATACACCCTACCGAACACAATATGGGGGCACCCTGGTCCAGTTTGATGCTTCTGTTGAATTCGTCTCTGTAAATATCATTAATTATTTAATCACCGTAACTTGAGTTTTAATCTCGTTTGCATAATCGAACATCTTTCTTTGACTTTTGATTTGCTTTCCTGGTGATCCTGTTTAATAAAATAAAATCAAATTCTTTTTTTTTCCATTTTGAAAGTTTTTTTGTGAGCAGTGAATTAAATATGATAATAAAAATGTCTCCTTATTCCTATTATTAAAGGTAAAGTAAGTTGATTTCAACCGATCTGAAAAAAGGATTATTATTAAAATTATATTTTCCTGCTGTACTTATGATTAAGAATTCAGTTCCTTTAAATGATGAACACAAGCTGTTACACACACACACACACACACACACACACACACACTCTTTTTCTCTCTCTCTCTCTTTCTTTTTTTCCTACATATCAGGTTTTTTCTCTGTAGGGCTTTTTTTCTATTTTTTAAAATGTCTTTCTTTTTAGCTTTTTTCATTTAATTTTATTAATTTAATTTAATTTTCTTTAAGTCTTTATTATTATTATTATTATCATCGTTTTTCCGGCTATTATCATTATCATGATCATCGTCATTATTATTATTATTATTATTATTATTATTGCTGTTATGATTATTTTTGATTACTATTAATATTGCTATTTTTATTATTAATATTATTTTATTACTATAATTATTATTATTATTATTATTGTTTTTCCGGTTATTATCATCATCATGATCGTCATTATTATTATTATTATTATTATTATTGCTGTTATGATTATTTTTGATTACTATTAATATCGCTATTTCTATTATTAATATCATTTTATTACTATTATTATTATTTTTATAATTTTTCCTGTTACCATCATCATGATCATCGTCATTATTATTATTCCTGCTATTATTATTATTTTTTATTGTTATTAATATTGCTATTTTTATTGTGAATATTATTTTATTAATATTATTGTTATTAATTATATTACCATGATTATTATTAATATTATTATTGCTGTTATTGTTATCAATGTCATTACTACTATTACTGTTATAATGATTGTTAATAATAATTATAGCAATATTAATAGTATAATTATTATTTATTTATTTATTTATTATTATTAGTGCAGACTTTAGCTCCTCATTCCGTTTGATTTCTCCCCTCTCCCTGAGGCGGATGTTTCCCCCATTACGGGTGCGCTGCTATGGTTTGGACCGGAGGGCGAGTTACGTCCTGCTGATGGACATGGTGACCTCGGACAGCTGCAGGTACAAGTTCCATCAGTCGTGCTGGACGGTGGCGGGGAAAGCCGACCCTGAGCTGCCCAAACGTATGTACATCCACCCCGACAGTCCGGCCTCAGGGGAACACTGGACATCCCGAATTATCACCTTCCATAAACTCAAACTGACCAACAACGTGTCGGACAAACACGGCTACGTAAGTATTAATAATAATAATAATAATAATAATAATAATAATAATAATAATAATAATAATCATCATCATCATCATTAACACAATAATAACAAATACAGATAATTTCTATAATACACACCTTACTTTGTAAAATGAAAAAAGTAATAAAGTATTGTCCTAAAATTAAACAAACAAAACATAACTTAAAACAAAAGTGTTAAAATTAAACATACTACAATTAAACCAGCAAAAATATTTAACAAATATCTAGCATAAGAAACGCTAAATGCTAATTAAACACTTAAATAATTTAACTAATTAAGCATCGAAAATAGATATAAATGTATTAGATGATCTTTAACTATAAAATTATAATTTGTAATAAAATAAAATGAACAAAATAAACTAAAATGAAACAATTAAACAAACTTTTAACTCAAACAGTTGCACAATTCAAACTAAATTACGAACTAAATTATGTCCATGTCTAAACAAATCTTATATAATATATATATATATATATATAAAACTTAATCGATTAAACTAAGTAAATTGAACTTAATATGAACATTTAGACAATGTTTAGACAATAAAACAAACAATAAGATGTATTATAATAAAGAATGGAGAAATAAACTAATTAAAGTAAATATTCATTATTGTATTAAACAACTAAACATATTAAATGAAGACGTTATTTAGTGTGAGTTTCATTTTCTACTGTGAGAGCTTTTTGTATTAAAAACCTAGCAAGGAAAGTTTTTATTTTAAATTATGTGACATTTTAAACATAAATGAAACAATGAACACATAATAAAATAACTTTTAAAGCAAACATGAATTGTGAAACTAAACATATTATACACACTTCAAACTGAAAACAAAACCAAAATCAATCATTTAATCTCATTTAATTAATGAAGTTAATGGGGAAATAAAGGAAGGTAAATAAATCACCTGTTTTGTGGTATTTATTATGAGATATGAGTTAAATCTTCTCTGATTTTGGGTGGTTTTGGTTCTCGTCTTCTTTCAGACCATTCTAAACTCCATGCATAAATACCAGCCCAGGTTACACGTGGTGAGAGCTGATGATCTGCTCAAGCTTCCCTACAGCACCTTCAGGACCTTCGTCTTCCCCGAGACCGAATTCATCGCCGTCACGGCCTACCAAAACGAAAAGGTTCCCCCCGTTACACCCCCATCAACTGCACCTGTTCCCGTCATTCTGTCTCCAACAGGCTAGGAATGTGATAGAAAAAAATTATAATATAAAATAATAACAACAATAACAATAATAATAATAACAAAATTAGAAAAGAATATAATATAAAATAATAATAACAACATCAACAACAATAATAATAACAAACTAGAAAAGGAATATAATATAAAATAATAACAACAACAATAATAATAATAACAATAACACAATAGAAAAAGAATATAATATAAAATAATAATAATAATAACAACAACAACAATAATAATAATAAAATAAAACAATAATACAAAGTAATAATAACAACAATAATAAAATAGAACAATAACATGATATAATAATAATAATAATAATAATAATAATAATAATAATTATAATAATATTGAATAATAATATAATAGTAAAATATTAACAATAATAATAGTAATACAGTATAATAATAATAATAATAATAACAATAATAATAAAATAGAACTATAATATAATAGTAATAATACAAAAATGTTAGTAATACAGTATGATAATAATAATAATAATAATAATAATAATAATAATAATCATCATCATCATCATTAACTAGAAATATAATAGTAGTAGTAGTAATAATAATAATAATTATAATAATAATATTAATAATAATAATTCCACCATTGGTGATTCTTTAACAAACAAGTAGCGAAAACTAAATATATAAATATATAAACATATAATTTAGTCTATTTATATATATATATATATATATATACCCGCTGTGCCACCTGGGCAGCCCTGTGTTATACTATGTTATTTATATGTCATAAATAATTAAATAAAATATAAAAAAACAAATAAACGTTTCTGTTTACGTTCCCAGATAACCCAGCTGAAAATCGATAACAATCCTTTTGCGAAGGGCTTCCGGGACACGGGGAACGGGAGGAGAGAGAAAAGGTCCGATTGAGACGGTGTGACAGGATGAAAGCTAAAGTTCATATGAGAGTGTCTGAGTGAATAAATGTGTGTAACGTAAGAGTGATGCGTTCTGCTCAGGAAGCTGCATGTGCAGAGCAGCCATTCAGAGCGGGATAAGGACAGAGGATCAAAGGACCATTCGTCCCTCCCTCACGATCATATCAACGGTTTCCTCCAGGTTTCAGCTGACGCCACCACGACGGCAGAAGGTCAGGAGTTTCTCCTCTCTGGCTTCTCTCTTAAAAAAACGGAATAATAAACTTTTGTTTGTTTGTTCTTGGCTTGGGACAAAGCACTAAGCGTCTTTTGCGATTATTTTTCTATAAAGAAAATGTATTTGCAGGTTTTTGGGGCTTGTTTCTCTCTGTAATGTTGCTTCCAGTTGCTTTTGATTGGTTTTATTTTGACCCATCAAGTGGTCACTCTCAAAGAAGACCTGTTTTGGAGCCAGTTTTTTTTTGTGTGTGTGTGTGTGTGGGGGGGTTAAACTTTGTTTTTCTCTCCA